>SMSQ01026252.1:0-16850 GCA_019453375.1 Ctenoplectra terminalis
TTCACTATTGCACTCTATTTTATGGAGACAATGTTTTTCGAATAGATTCTACCATAATTATTGTAGAAATTATATTCTGCCCAAGCGGTTGAAACCGATGGAATTAGGAATGCTGGAATGAAACAATTTCTCTAAATTTTCTACCAATTTAAGTTCAATCTCATTAACTTCAGGTAATTGGTTTATATACCTGAAATAATGTGGGAATGGACGTAGGGTGTAAATAACAATGTTGCTAGACCGTGCGTTCCACAATTAATTGTCTGTGATTCCTGGAGCAAAGAACATAGGACCGAGCCAACTGGATGCGACCAGTAACCATAGATGGCAGTTCGATGACTTAGAAAAGTACGATCGCCGTGGGATTACGATGCGTTTCGAAGTTTCGAGCTCGCCGGTAGTACACTTTTTTCCGCCTGTATCGTCGCGACGGCGTCTGGCGTTTCGTTTCGCTTTATCTCGATTCGCCTCGCTCCGCTGTCTGTTTCATCACCTGTCACCCTCTCGAATCGCATAAGTAATGCAACCGACTCGTACACAAGTGAATCTTAACGCATCGAGTTAGAATGGTTAGGCCTCTATCGCAAACCTGCATCTCGAACGTTGTATCTTATGCATTAGCCAGGTTATCGCGAACCAGTGGCGGCTTGTAACAATTTATAACGGTGGGGCTGTGGCGATAAAAGTATAAAAATGATCAACATGAATTGGAAAAAAAAAAAAATGATACCATTACTAAAACTAAAGGTGAATTACTTAGAAAGCGGACTTCAGTCTCGCAGCCCTTATCGTCGAGCCGTTACTGCCAGCAAAGAGTTTCTCGAAAAGTATCCTAGAGAACGTATAATACGAAGCGTCAGATTTTTTTCTCTGTAAAAAGTATTTTGTATAAATATTTCTTATCGTATCATCTTCAGATTTTTGTCTCGATTAATGCAGTTTAATAATTCATTAGATGGCGCACCGGACTGACTTATTCCTGCGATCGATGATAAAGATTTATCCAAGTAGAAAGATCTGAAATGTTAAAACAGACAATTAAAGATCCAAGTTACTCCTAATAACCAAGTCGAATATTTTTTTCTATCCTAAGATATGAATCGATGAAAAGATTTCGATTCGGATAACAAACATCCATTACGTATTTTTCGATGCCATTTTTAATTGATTTGAAAATTGCTCGAGTACCTTTGGCATTAGATTCCAATCCTATCGAATCGATTCGAGGAGAAATCCTACTCCTCTCAATTCATCTAATTGTAAAAAAAATTTCAGAAACGAGCTTTTCGATCGCGAAGAAAAAAAAAAAAGAAAAAAATATCGTCCTCGGTTTTTCGAGCCAACCGACTCGGCGCATACGCGACGATGGCAGCGTCATCAAGCTCCTCGTCGACCGGCCGATTGAACGCGGGCCGCGATCGTGCCGATTCCTCTGATTGGCCGAGCGAGCCGGCGTTACTCACGGAGCAAGAAGACTCTTTGTCTGTTTTTCGTCCGGCCGACTAGCCGGCAACCGGCGGAGCGCAAGTTATACGTGCAGTCGGAGGTCCTTCAGCCATCGCGCCGGCTGCAATTATTACGCTCGCCTTCGAATTTGATCTCGACCCGTTCGTATATATGTACGCTGCAATTCTTCCACGGGTCTCGCTATCGAGATACGCGTCGGCGACGAAACGCAGCCACGAAGCGTGCCGGAGAAACGATCGGGTGGTGTGCGTTTAAAAAAAAAAGTTTCACCGGTTAACACGAATGGCTAGGATATCGGAGAAACGTCACCAGTGATTCGATTCGATCCAAGGTAAGGCCCTTTTCTGACAAAGATCGTGCCAACCGTCGAGATTCGATGTTACTTAACGATAAGTTTCTTCGAAACATCCAAACACTTTGTCGTTTAGTTTGAAATTTTGACGTATTTTTATTTTCTCGCATCTAGTAGGCGCATCTAGTAATTCTATGATCTATGCATTTCGTATCTTACGAATTAATAAATGCACGCAGACTTTCTTTGTGCGAAACGAGGTAAGAATAGTATCGACGAATAAAGCTCAAGGACCGATGTTTTTGGCATTTTGCGCAAGCTTCTCTTTTTCTTTCGCGTTTTTTTTTTTTTCTTTTTTCTTTTTCTTTTTGTAAAAGAACGCGTGAAAAAAACAGCGGAGAAGATAAAACCAGTTTTAGAGCGAGCTACCCGGTACATAGCGTGGTTGTATTTTACCGCGGATCCCGACTTCCTCCGGCGACCTTCAGCCGTGGTATCGTTAAATCGTCGAAGACCATTGTCCGCTTTACAGTGTGAGAATTTTTTTTCGTTTCCTTTTAAACCGCATTTTATCGAATAGCTTGAAAAATGTACGAAAAATATACGAAAAATATGTATGCGTGTAAAAAATTGTTCGTTCCTGGCGGTTCTTGTAGAATTCTTCGAGATAGAAATTTTTAATGTGCAAAAGCGTGCAAGAGGGAGGTAGCGAGTGAGAACCCGAAGAAACGAAGTTCCTTGAAACGCTAGACGTATGTACGAACATTCATACGTACGTATCTATATGTATGTGTGCTTCAGGCGCGGACACTGCTTCGGTCAAGGTCGTAGTCTGCAAGTTAATGCTCTTTTTACACGTTCTCTTTCCTCGGCTGTACACGGTGTCCTGAAAAGGAGGCAACTGGTGACTGGTTGTACGGAATATTTCTAAAGAATTATTTACAAATCGTTATAACTGAAATAATCAAATATTCTTTACTTCGTACGTATATATAATTAACATTTTTCATCGTTAAAGATCGGAGCTTGGATAAAGTGCATATTTATAAACGAATATAATTATAATCAACATTTTTCATTGACGAAGTGCGTATCTATAAATGAATATAATTATAATCAACATTTTTCATTGACGAAACGCATATTTATAAATGAATATTATTATAACTGAAATAATAAAATATTCTTTTTTTTTATATATATATATATAATTGTTAATACTTTTCATCGATAAAGATACAAGCTTGGATAAAATGCATATTTATAAATGAATATTATTATAACTGAAATAATAAAATATTCCTCTTTTTATATGTACATACAATTGTTAATACTTTTCATCGATAAAGACACAAGCTTGGATAAAATGCATATCTAGTTAGTTTATAATATTTATCTAAGTTAGTTTTATGGTTAGTATATTTTAACACCGATTTTCTTTATTCAAATACTCGTTTAATTTTAATACAGAATCTTTCGAACGAGATACTGTGTCGAGGATTGGTAACTCCACCACCGTTGGCGGAATCTAATGGCCAATGGGGTACGAGTTTCCTTCCCTCGGCGCGAAATGCAGCCATACAAAGATCATTTAAATTTCACTGCAGTCTAATGTTTCACCGGAAACGCGTTAATAACTGTCGCGTAAGTATTAGAGAGTAAGTATATTAATTCTTAATAAGTCGCTTGATAAGATGCAAAACTGCATCAGACATTTAATCAACCAATATATTAACTTTAATAAAATATACATACGGTCTTGGAATATTATCCGAACGCTTTTAATTATTATTGTCAGGTCATTCATAATGATTATTGCATCACCGAACTATCAATGAATGCATTTCCTTTGTCTCTGATAGACTTTAGAATGTAGCGTCATCTGTGCACAAGTATGAAAATTCGATATATTCTTCGTATTGTCGTTGATAAATTATCGTTTATAATAAAATATCGATTCGAGTACATTTTTACGTGTGTGATACGTATTATTGATCTCTTAAATGAATTTTTACGTCGTACAGTGTAAAATTGACAGTTCGATTATCTGTAAAATTCGTTCCCTGAAACGCGATCAAACGTGGCGCTGTGAGCAGCGTGCATTTAGATCCATTTTGATTCCAGTGATCGAGCCTCAGTAGCGGCCAGTAGCGTCATAAGTTGCGGTAGCGTTGTCAGTAAATGTTTTGATTTGCAGTTATACACGTCAGACAGCATGAATAATGCTTTTGTGTTACTGTTTTCGTTCATTACATTACTAGATATTGGATGCTGCACGCAAAGAACTGTAAGTAATACAATGTATTCTCGATCATTTACTATTGATAGAAATAATTTTTATTTCATCAGTTCGGTTATTTAGATCAACGTTCATTTCGAACGAAAAACAAAGGTCGCGCTTAATGTGATTCATCGTCTGATTGTTCTATCTCGCGGGCACAGTCGATTTAGAAATTATTGTCATATCTCGGGGACTGGTCGTTGAATGACAATTCGATGGTAATTGGGAGCAGTGCGTTACTTAATGAGGAACACGAGTTCCCATAACCCATTTATTAATTAACGTGAGAACCCTAATAATCAAACGATTAGCAAGCGATACAATGTACGGAAATTTTGGGAATTAATTGAATTGGATAATGACATTGAACCGTTTTAAAAGAATTAACTTAGGATTTATTATATTTTTTATATAAATTAAAAAAATATATATATAAATATTAATGTAGTTTGGTTAAATTGAACATTGAATTTCATATTAATATACTATATTATTTTATTAAATTATAATTGATGTAAAATATGATTTATAGAGTTTATATTTGTAACAATGTACTACTTAATTATTGATTTACATTTTTTTATATAAAAGAATTTGCCTGGCACTAGTTACGATCATGGGTGAATCCTGACTGTGGCACACTATGTAAAGACAAAAATTTAACAACAGTTTATCTAAGAGCTGATGGTCCCAATGACACTTTGCATTATCTGTGGGACTTTGATGGTAATCCGTCCATATTGTTAGCACTTACTTCACCTTCAGCTTTCTTGAACATAGTTTGGGAAGATTTTCTTGCGAAAAGAAAAAATTCTGTTACATTCACGGAGGAACCTATTTACACTTTTGGAGTAATTTTAAATAAGGTCGGTATGTTTAATCATCGTGTACATTATTTTTCTTGTATATTTAATAAACTAACAAAGTTAATATCGTTTCTAGATTATAGAATTCAATGATATAAATGACACAGCGTTAATAAATATTGCTAATATTGTAAATACAAATGTTTTACATCCTAAGTTTTTTCATTGGGAGCGTAAGACTTTAATACAAAATACTGAATTTGTTTCATTGAACATGGAAGGCAACTATTACAATGATACAGCTATGAATATCAGCAGACACGGAAGCGTGAAAGTTTTGGTAATATATTTTATTCTATTAAAGATTTATAAAAAATTTATTATGTTTATATATTAATTATTATTTATCTTTTAGTTGAGTGGATTTTGTTCTCTCGATCATTCAGAAGCTATGCCTCACATGTTACACACTGAGAACTCCACCCAAATTGATATCGTTCTTGATCACATGGAAACCAATAACAGCTTCGCCAATAGCAGATTTGCCATTGAGTTATTGGTAATAGGCGAAGGAAATCCTGACATTCCTATGTTCGTTAATCCAAAAAAGATTGTAGACGATGAACACACACCTGGCGTATTCGAGGTACCTTATCATTATTTTTTTTTTTTCTTGGAAATAAACGGAACGCAAATTTAATATTACTTTTGTTTCAGGTTGTTGAAGTTAGAACACCACCTTATAAAAGTATGGATAATTATCTCACCGAAGGAGCTTACTTGCAGTGGAGACCAATTTCTTACACACTGGCAAGTCGTGATGTAACAAGTTCTACAGAAACAATACAGTACCCTCCAGTGAACGTATCTAATCATATTGGCGCTATTATAAACTCCATGTTGTATTGTTATTATGGAGACAAGGTTGATCATTTGCTCACACAAAGGATTATTGTATCGTTAGGAGCAAAAGGAGACGGTTACTACAAAAAAACTTCCTATTCTACATGGTAATTTGCTCTTATTTTTATTCTATTATATTTACTAACGCGTGTGACTAACGTTACCATGTTTTTTCTAGGACGTTCTTAGTTGGTTACGGTACACCACCCGACGAACGATTTTCTTACTTGGTAATTATGATCATTTCGATTGGTCTTGGCCTTCCACTAATTATTCTAACAGCAACCGGTTTATATCTCTGTATTCGGAAACTGCCGAAACGAAGTAGCGAAACATATTTAAGTCAATGAAACTGTTCGTAGATCGTACTAAGTTTTTAATGTTCTAACGCGTAAGCGTGATGTTTGATAGAGATTCATGCACGTTTAGTAGCATCGCGACGTACCACCGTTAAAACTTTACGAAGAGATTTTCCTATATTTATACATAGCACATATATTTTTTACACGTATTTTCAAATTGATCGAAAGATGATCAATTTGAAGTATATATTAATGCAATGCATATAAATTATTCTGTACAAATTTATACACAGGTCATCAATAAACTACAACCAAACAACTTCCTAGAATTATTATTTTTCAAAACCAGGAATGTACATACAGCTACATATATTTTATTTCCCGACAACACGCTTTAACATCGTGTTTCGAAGCACTCGATAATGTTAAAACCAAGAAAAAGACGTTCAAAATAATCGGAACTAGAGCGAAGAAAAAAACAAAACATTCGAAGATATGAAGCAACGAGTAAGAAAAACTACCAAAAGAAAGAAAAAAAAAAAACCCGCTAAAAAATAAACCTGTCGGGATCATTTGCCCCGTCGAAGGGAGGAAATTTACACGGTACCACAATGTCGATGGGCGATAGGATGACAGTAAGATCGCAGCACAATCGCCGGCCAATAGTTTCTTAAGAAAAGTCTTACGGGCGAGCTTGCAGAGACCGTCGGCTATTCCGAGAGGCGGCAGGCGAATGTTTTCAGGCGAAGATAGTAAGAGTGGCGCGGTGTGGTACCGTGTTTCTCGCTATCACGGGGGTGGCGGGCGAGAGGTGGTGTCAGTGGAGTACATTTTCATTGATCCATTCTCGTTACGGAAGTAAAAGGGGCGTGCGAATTTACGAATCCTAACCGCGATATCGACCTCGGTGCCTCGTCTTTATTTCGAAATCAAAGCGACGATCGAAACAAGTCACCCTCCTCATCGAGACCACCCTTATTATGGATTCCGCTCGCACGGGAACGTCATGTAGGAGGAGCGTGCGGATAGCCGAGGAACGGGCTCGATCAAAGGTACACGGGGAAGAAGCGTATACCGCAATTGTCATTGGGTGAGTACGGATTTGTAGTTGCGACAGTCTCTCGCGCAGGTTAGCCGAGTGCGGTGGGTGGTCAGACAGAGGGGGTGGTTCGCGTAGAGGGTTGCGAATGGTGTTGTTATATAGTGGGGTGCCTCGAAACTAGTTCGAATGGTGTCCGCTGCGCGAGATTGGCGCGTGGCGGTGCATTAACGTCCGCGTCGGGTTTGTCTAATCGCGGCAGAGTCCTCGAGAGAAGCTTTTCAGCGAGTAAAAGAAAAAAAAAAAGTGTGCGCCAGACAGGGAGTGTGCTCGAAGAGACCCCGGACCTAGTGTTAAAGGGGAACTGGTGAACGGTGGTGAAATTCCCGTGGCCAGGTTAGCTGGATAAAAAGCAGGGGTTGAAAGAAGGAACGCGGACGAGGAAAAACGTCGACAAACGGGGGGGGGGAGAGTGTGCTAGTGGCGACCGAGTGAGGTAGATAGAATTGGATAGGGTGTATGAAAGAGAGAGAGAAAGAGATAGATAGATAGATAGAGAAAGACACATAGGGGTGGGAGGTGAACGGGGGGGGGGTTGAAGAAAGAGTGAGAAAGTGCTAGGTGGGAGGTATTTAGTGATAGAGGGAAACAGAGAGGAACGAGAAGGGGTGTAAGATAGAAAGAGAGGGAGGGGTAACTGAAAGAGAGAGAAAGAGAGAAAGAGAGAGAGAGAGGGAGAGAAAGGAGAGAAAGGGGGAGAGAGACAGATAGGGGTGGGTGTTAGAAAGAGAGAGAGGAGGCGCGCGCGCGTCTATGTGCCAGAAGGAACTGATAGACAAAGGAAGTGGAAAGGACCCGGTCGGTCCTTCGGTTAGGAAAGTTAAGGGTACGAAGGACGGCAGGAAGGCAGGAAAGACGGAAGGATCGTAGTCAGACGAAGCTGCGTTACGGGGTGACAGAGGTACGAGTGGTAGAACGCGTCGGGTTCTGTCCCCCAGGAAGGGACCGTCGCGCGCAACGCGATCAATTTTCGTTGCGACGCGGGCGGCTAGACTGGAGGAAAGGAAGAAATGACGACTGCAGCGAGATACCGATAACCGGCCAGATAATGTTGTCGCAGAGCAAGTTTTACGCTCTCTTTATCCACTACACGTTTGTGTAGCGCGACACGGGGCGGGTCCTTGCCGCTGCGGTGAAGAACAGAGGTGTTGGAAGAGGAGCTGGAGGCGCGTGGAGAACAAAGGACACGAAGAAGAGGAAGAAGAAGAAGAAGAAGAAGAGGAAGAACGAAGAACGGAGGGAGAGAGGGAACAGGGAAAGGAAGGATTCGTTGAAATTTTCTAGGAATTTCTGGGTGAAGTAATATCCGAGTAACTGGTACACGCTTCGTTGTGGTCGTTGTCGTGATCGTTGAAAGAGGAAATGGAAACGAGAGAAGAGTAAAGGAACCGGAGAGAAAGAGAGAGAAAGATAGAGAAGAGAATAAGAAAGAAAGGGGCACACACACACAAAACACGCACGCACGCATATACAGAAAAGACAGAAAAAAAAAAAAAGAGAAAAAAAAAAAAGTTTGTCGTCGTACGGTGTGTTCAGTTTACAGTGTCGTTGCTTGGTAGTGTACTACCCTTGCCGAAGCTGAACAAGCAAGGCCCGCGGAGGTATCTCAGAACCCGCCCCTCCTCGACGTCGCAGTGCCTCTTCTCCATATCGCTACGTCGTGCTTCTTTTCGTTCAAGCCGCGACTAAAATCTCTACGCTACCGGAGAAAACTGCTCGACCGTAAGTGTGAAACAAAAATTCAAACACTGTTCAAACGTGTCCGTTCGTTCAGGGAATCGGTCATTTTTTTTACTTTCTTTCTTACTTTCTTTTCTTTTCTTCTCGCGGATCCAAACTGACCCGAAACTATTCCCCTCGTTCGATAGCGAACCAGTTATCGCGATGGTTTCGCGCGAGTGAACTCGGTTGGCTAGGGTAAACATCGTGTAAGGTATTTCGTTGAGTTTTACTACTTGGAGACCGCGTGTGCTTGCCCGGAGGAGGCGCTAATGGCGCTACCGTGAAGCCCGACCACGTAACGAATAATCGTTGTCGCAACATCCTTTTGTACACGTACAATCGTCTCCGCGTCCTTTAACCGCCAACCTTTAACCAGATTCTTCATTCCTTCGCACAATTGGCCGCTCGTGTGTGACGTAAAACAAAAAAAGAAAAAAAAAAAATATTTGTCTCCCTTTGCGAACACCCGTTCCACCCACCCGCTATATATAAGTATACATATATAATCAATTACCGTGACCACTGTACAGTTTCGATTAGGTTGAACACGATACCACGAATCGAATCGTAAGGTGACACATACGTACACGTAGGACGGACACGGACGGTCACACACACACACATACACACGCAGAGGTATAGAGACAGAGAGACACGCACACACAAGTGACATATATACCTACGTATAGCGTGACGCGCGACTGCTGTTCCATTCTCGATATATCGATCGATAGCCGCCTCGGTCAGGGATCAGTCAGGGGTTCACTCTCGCGATGACGATAAGCGCTTGCTCTTCTTCTTTGCTCTCTCTTCTCGAGATTAGTCGCACGTGAAATAGCTTCCACTGCCTTTGTGTTCGTGGCCACGAAGGTCGTATTCGCCGGCGCGCACACCGCACACCGGTTATATCGTGTTCCTTCGGCTCCCGTGTATGCTCGCCTTGTGTTCTTGTGTGTCTCGTGATGACCTTCCTCCGCGCGAAAATTGCCGGTCAATACGACATGCACGATCCGCTTAAGAGTCGTGCGATGGTATCGATCACCGCCTCGTGCACGACCACCACGGTCGCTGTGACTTTTCTTCGCGACGAGGATACGCGTGAATCGTGCCGGATGCCGATTCCTCGGGAATGATCCGAATCAGCGTTCGATGATCCTTCCGATCGACGGTCGTAGCTCGACATTCCGTGGAAACCGCGGAAGCTGGTGGACGTTGAAAATTGATTGTCGCGTTTCGTATTTATTTCCGTTATTAATAAATGGAATTTTTGTACGGTTTCATAGGAAGCTTTAGCAGGGTGAAACGATTTTATTTTTGTATCAATTCGTTGGTACGTACAGAGTCGAACGGAGTGCATGTGTCCCGAGGAATGATATATTAGCGTCGTTTAAAATTTGATGAACTATTTAGCTTAATAAATAAAAGATCGATACTATAGACGTGTAATGTCAAAGGTCGTATCAAAGCTACATTGTCTGTTCTAAAAGGAAGCGTATTTTCCCGTCCGTTCGTCGTGCGAGAAAAGCGTGACGTCAAAGTCGATTTCTTCGACTTAAACGTTCCCCTTCCGCTGGACACCCTCTGTTCTTCTCTTCCACTCTCGCGATATTTGCCTCGATTCATTAGACCGATTCCCGT
This sequence comes from Ctenoplectra terminalis, assembly GCA_019453375.1. Taxonomy (NCBI): domain Eukaryota; kingdom Metazoa; phylum Arthropoda; class Insecta; order Hymenoptera; family Apidae; genus Ctenoplectra; species Ctenoplectra terminalis. Next base: position 10,511 of record SMSQ01026252.1, read on the forward strand.
GAAAGCGTTACTTGTTGGCATTTCGCATGCAACAGTTACCTCGGATCCTTGCGTTTTCCTTATTTTCATAAACGTTTTGCATAACAGGATCGATTTTGGTAGCCGTTCGTACGCGAAAAAGAATTGGAATCGTAACGAATGTTCAGGTTTAAAGGAAGTTGGGATTATTGGGATTTTTTGGTACTCCGGAATGGTAATTGTAGGGTTAACAGTTTTCGAGGAACGCGATTGTTCGGGTTGGCAATTTTCTGGGATCGCGATTCTGGGGCGCGCAATCTTGCAGAATTGAGATTTCGAGGCTTTCGATACTCGGAAATCGCAATTTTAGGGTAGGTTGTCAGTTGGAGAGTCGCAGTTTTATATTTCGGAATTTCTAATGATTGCAATTCCAAATTTAGCAATATTTTTTTTGAACGCGTTGATTTCAGAAATCGTGATTCTGGAATTTAAGATTCTTAAGGGTTTCAATTTTAAAAGCTCACGAATTCAAAAACTGTGATTTTAGAATCTAAGATTCTTAAGGATTCCAATTTTAAAAGCTTACGAATTCAAAAATTGCGATTGCAATTTCATATTCTTAAGAATTTCAATTTTAAAAGCTTACGAATTCAAAAATTGCGATTGCAATTTAATATTCTTAAGAATTTCAATTTCAAGTTTTACGAATTAAAAAATTGCGATTACAATTTCATATCCTTAAGGATCTCTATTTCAAAAGCATACGATTCCCAAAAATTGCACTTGGAACTTAATATTCTCTAAGATTCCAATTTGGAAAGCATACGATTCCCAAAAGCTGCACTTAGAACTTAATATTCTCTAAGATCCCAATTTCAAAACCTTACAATTCCCAAAAACTGCAAATCTAAACAATCCACAATTATTTCCAATCTTTCTTCAAAATTCGTACAAAATCTAATCAATTGATCCCAGAATTACCATTTCCGCATCGTTCCCTTAAAACCGAGCCCGAAAATAAATAATGTTCTCCGATCACCGATTTCCAAACATAAAAATTCTCGACTCTTAAAAATCGCGTCTCATCGACTTAGTTATCGCCTAACCCGGGATAAAATAATTCCCAATTTTTCCCAATGGCGACGTTGAGTCCGCAGGAATTGTAATGGGAGGTTTAGCATAGAAACGCTTTGATGCAACGCATAAAGCGATCTTTGTCACAGTCTGGTTCGTGGTAGGGTTGCATTTGGAGCAGAGAGTTCAGAGGTAACCTCTTTCGACGGCGATCTGTATCTCTCTGATTCCGAATGCGCCATGATAAGCAACGGCGTTACAAAAGCGCGCGGGCGCACTAGAAACGACGAGGGTAAAAGAAGGAAGGAGATTTTGTAGGGCAAACGTTGGGCGAGCGAACGCAACAGGTGCGATATGCTTCGCGCGACGTTCTGTGCAGAGGTGCACCCGAAATGTGTACGCGTGTGCCTCTCTGGAGTTTACGATATGGATATTAAGACATTTCTGAGCCTTCCTTATCCTCGACTGCGTATAATTATCCGTGGGATTAGGATTCAGCTGTATGGAAACTGGTCCTTTATAGTTCGCCAGAATTGCATCGAGTTTAGCGTTGAATAGACTTGATAAATGTAAATAACTGATATAATAGTTATTTCTCTTTTTCTTAAGTTGCATTCTGTTATTTTTTTTAGCGGCCTTTCGTAGTATCTTTTAATTACGCAATATTTTGTTTTATTTTCATGAAAGCGTATTCTTTTCGTTCTGTAACAAGAATATTAAGTAGAAGTAGATCGTTCTCGAAAACAGTTAACGAAACGTACAAGATGGTACAGTTTTCGAGACGTGTTATCATTTCTGTGGAATTTGAATTTCAATTAAATTATTTCGATTAAATTATCCAGCTTTCCATTTCAATCCAGAAGATTTCAACCCGTTAATAACCAGTGTCCAATTTTGAGAACGCTTTTATTCCAGCTCTTTGCTTTGAAAATAACAATCGGAGTACCTTCGAGCTAGAAAAATGATCGCTAATGAATTAATACTTCGATACGAGACGCTTCTCAGTCATTTACCATGCGTTTAAAAGAAATTATACACCTCGGCACACGTATCATTCGATCGAGAATTTCGATATTTCACCTGCCTCGAGTTCTATATTAAGAAAAGCGATAACTCGGCTCGCTGTTTCGGTCGATCTAATTTTAGATCATGCACAAAGGGGACAAATCGTTCAGGAAGGGACCCGTAGACTTCCTCTAGGGGAGAAGATACCGAAGTACGGAGAAAATGATACAGGGTTCAAGGTTCTATCGATTGAAGAAGAACACTTGATCGAGATCGCATCTCGCTTTAGGCTGGTTTTCTCTTCCGAGGCAGAACGGCGAGTAAAACCGTAGGAGAAGTCAGGCGTTAGGCAGGCAGGCAGGCAAACGGGCAATCGATCGATTGTCCTCGCAAGAACGCATGGCCCTGTTCTACACTATGCTTTAGCATCGGATATACTTTGTCTTTTGTGGGTCGTGTCGGTGCAGATGATGCTGTGGGAGCAACAATTTGTATTTTGCGCTTAATAGTTTTGTTAGCGTCGTCCGGTGGTACGCGTCAGTGAAACGTGAAAATATTATTATTGTTATATCTTTATTATAGATATTTTAATTTTTCAGTGTCGTGCACTATTCACGATGCTAGTAAAAGTATTAAGTACATAATATGTATGAAAATATTATTATTATTATTATTATTATTATTATTAATATTACGTCTTTGGTATAGATATTTTAATGTTTTAATGTTTCAAAGTATTAAGTAGAACGAGTGCATCAAAGTCAGACCTTCGATTCGTTTTATCCTGTAGGAGGCAAATCAAATCGTTTTCTTTCGATAACGGAAAAGATAAGAGTGAAAATGTAGAAAGTCAACTTTCTATTATAAATTCGTGATTAATATTCAGTTTGAACATCGGTGATGAACAATTTGTTGAAACTTAAAAATCTTTTCTTTGACTGAATTCTTATTTGAATCCGATTCGCCTCGATCGAACGTTCGAGGTAGAATTAATTTTTTTTTGTTGGAAAATTTATTTATCAGTTATCTGAGAGCTTCGTTAAAATCCGTGCAAAAAATTATGGTAAAGAGTGTATGTGGGTTTAGTAAAAAAAAGAAAAAAGAAAATAGGCTGTTGGTCTAACTTTAGCGCAGTTTCTTTGTGTAATAAAAATTGTTTTTACAGCAATATGTGTATTTATTAATATTACACGCAACGAAGAAGTGATCGTGATAATAAGATAGTGATTAATCCACAAATAAGTAATAAAGTAGAATAATTTTATCTGTCGATTTTTATCTGACTAAAATGATTTATGATCGATCATTTTGTTGCTCCCGGTTCATCGTTGTTTAAGGTTCAATTAATCGTGTATTAAACTCGGAACTGATGTCAGACTGTTTTGCAAGTTTCGAGGTATTGAGATTTTTCGTGGAACTTTATTTGACGTTGAAAAAGGGTTCGGTTATTATATGTACGCGTTGATAATTATCGATTCTGGTCTCTAATATGGCTATCCGAGTGATAGCAATCTTTTGGATGTCACGCTGAAACAGCAGGCGCACCCAACAGTTATCGCTATTATGCTGTCCCTCATTGGCGACGCAAAGTAACTTTCTACTACTGCGGCCGTACTTTCGTCTTCTACTACTTCCAACTTTTACCTCGTAGTCTACGAAGCAATAGTACTTTCGTCAATTTATCGTACTTCAATGCACTCTTTTGTCCTCACTGAAAGTTTAATGCTTTTTAAAGGACTTCTTCGTATTATTTATTGTATATAAAAATTATAGGTCAAGTTGGAAAGCGGTATCTAAGTTGTTACTAATTTTATTTTTATCGCAAGGAGTAGCGATATGATTTTTATTCCCAATTTTGTTTTTCTGTTTTGCAATAGGAATTTTTCGATTCTAGATTGTTATAAATTAAAAATTCTCGGTTTCAAAGCATCGCAATATTATTATTTGTAATTTCAAAGCATCGCAATATTATTTTTTATAATTTCAAAGCATCGCATGTTTAAAATTCCCAATTTCAAAGCATCGAAAATTGAAAATTCTCGACTTCGAAGCATTGCAAGTTTAAAATTTCCGATCTCAAAGCATTGGAAATAAAAAATTCTCAACTTCAATGCATTGCAAACTTAAAATTACCAATCTTAAAGCATTGCGAACTTACAATTTCCAGTTTCAAAGTGCCACGAAATTATTATTCCCAATTTCAGAGCACTGCAAAAATTACTATTCCCAGTTTCAAAAGGTCGCTAAATTATCATTCCTAATCTCAATACATAACACGATTATCACCCCTAACTTTAAATCGCCAAAAGATTATTATTCTCAATTTCAAAGCATCGCAAACCTAAAATCCCCAATTTCAAAGCACCGTAAAAATGATTACTTCTAACTTCAAAGCACTGAAAAATTATTATTCCCAATTTTCAATCATTACAAATTCAAAGTTCCCAATTTTCAATCATTACAAATTCAAAGTTCCCAATTTCGAGGCACCGGAAAATCATTTTCTCCATTATGTTATCATTCCCAATCCTCAGGACGACTGCCTACTTTTCACTCCTCCCTATCCACAATTTATAAATTAGCAATTTCTTTCAATCCCCCCGAGGTATCGTTTTCAAATCCATACCGAACGACCTACATACACCGTGACTTCCGTTTCAACCCGATCGTCGACAAAGCTTCCTTTCCCAATTCATCGGATATCCAGCGATGTTCACAAAAATTGAGGCTCAAGAAAAATCGAGTAACGTATCGCGACAGAAAAACAGATCGCTCCACAGCCTTTCTTCGGCGTTTTTGCCGTTTTCGATCCTTGGCATTGGCGGATGTGGTTCGCGGGATCGCTGGATGGTGGTGGTAACGACGGTGCGGCGACGGTAGCGTCAGCGCTCGTCGTCATGACAACGTTTTTCCGCAACGTACCCGGCCTGGTTCGTGACGTCACGCAACGTCGGCATCGGTGTCGGCGTCGGGTCGCTTCTGTGCCATACCACAACGTGGAGAAAAGAGTTTTCCGTCGTCGGTTGCTTTCTGGTGGCGCCACTGAGCCCTCTGCGTCTCCGCCAAGATGGCGGCCATGCAATTACAGAGAATGCAGTGGTCGCAACCGATGCACGATACGACTTGTTTCACGTGTGAAACAACTTTTACAGATTATCTTTCCATGTTCGACTTACAGCGGCGACAAGTTGGCCTCTTACGATTGGAAAGATTCATCGTGGGGAGCTTTAAGAATCGATTTTTAGAGCTTGGTTAAGGATTTGTGGTCTGCTTCGATTCGAGGTGCAGCAATGCCAGCATCGAAGTGGATCATGCATTCGTTTTCAACCACTGTATGCATTGGGACTGTATTTCACATTTATTGATCCGCGATTCGGCCTATCGAAAAGACGTTTTTGGAACGCTTTCTCTGGACGTTTCAATGATTTTAGAGTTCGATCCGGTAGTATCAATTAGATAGAGTGGAATACTGTGATGAATTTTTCTTGGCTGTTTTAATTCAATCATTTGCAACGGTATTTTTATGTAGAGTTTAATTGAGTGGTATAAGTTAGAGTAGAATACTGTGATGAATTTTTCTTGGTTGTTTTAGTTTAATCCGAGCATTTGCAATGGTATTTTTATGTAGACTTTAATTCAGTGGTATAAGTTTAAGTAGAACACTGTGATGAATTTTTCTTTGTTCTTTTAATTTAATCTCAGCATTTGCAATGGTACTTTTATGCAGACTTTAATTCAGTAGTATAAGTTCGAATAGAATACTGTGATAAATTTTTCTTGGTTGTTTTAATTTAATCTCAGCATTTGCAATGGTATTTTTATGTAGACTTTAATTCAGTAGTATAAGTTTAAGTAGAACACTGTGATGAATTTTTCTTTGTTCTTTTAATTTAATATAAGAATCTTCAATGGGATTTTTACGTAGAGTTTGATTCAGTAATACAAATTCGAGTAGAATTCTATGTTGAATTTTCCTTGACTGTTGTTTTAATTTAATATAAGAACCTGCGATGGGATTTTCACGTAGAGTTTAATTCAATAGTACAAATTCGAATAGAATTCTATGTTAAATTTTCCTTGACTGTTGTTTTAATGTAATATAAGAACCTGCGATGGGATTTTCACGTAGAGTTTAATTCAATAGTACAAATTCGACTAGAACTCTATAATGGATTTTTTGTTGTTATTTTAAACCGATACAGATATTTCAGCGTAATATAAATATTTGCAATGGTTTTCTTATAAATTGCCATTCTAAAGCGTCCTTGCAAATTCATACTGTGCGCGCACACACACACACACA
>SMSQ01026252.1:16858-27681 GCA_019453375.1 Ctenoplectra terminalis
CATTTGCAATGGTATTTTTATGTAGACTTTAATTCAGTGGTATAAGTTTAAGTAGAACACTGTGATGAATTTTTCTTTGTTCTTTTAATTTAATCTCAGCATTTGCAATGGTACTTTTATGCAGACTTTAATTCAGTAGTATAAGTTCGAATAGAATACTGTGATAAATTTTTCTTGGTTGTTTTAATTTAATCTCAGCATTTGCAATGGTATTTTTATGTAGACTTTAATTCAGTAGTATAAGTTTAAGTAGAACACTGTGATGAATTTTTCTTTGTTCTTTTAATTTAATATAAGAATCTTCAATGGGATTTTTACGTAGAGTTTGATTCAGTAATACAAATTCGAGTAGAATTCTATGTTGAATTTTCCTTGACTGTTGTTTTAATTTAATATAAGAACCTGCGATGGGATTTTCACGTAGAGTTTAATTCAATAGTACAAATTCGAATAGAATTCTATGTTAAATTTTCCTTGACTGTTGTTTTAATGTAATATAAGAACCTGCGATGGGATTTTCACGTAGAGTTTAATTCAATAGTACAAATTCGACTAGAACTCTATAATGGATTTTTTGTTGTTATTTTAAACCGATACAGATATTTCAGCGTAATATAAATATTTGCAATGGTTTTCTTATAAATTGCCATTCTAAAGCGTCCTTGCAAATTCATACTGTGCGCGCACACACACACACACAAAAAAAAAAAGACCGAGTGTTTAGTCTCTTTAACAGGGGAGCTCTTGTAACGTCGAATGCTTTTGTTGATTTCTCGATGAAGGCTGATTTACCGTAGACATACCTGACCCCGTTTCTCTCTAGCCTGCGTGTTGGCAGAGTGCCGTTTTTATTGTAGTCATATATCCGCAGGATAAAAGCTGCAATAGGCAATTAAATTGAGCTTCATCGCATTCCATATCGCCGAATTATGTATCTTCTTCCATAATGTTTATTACACGTTTCATGGTACATCCGATGTCGCATCGAGCATAAATGTGCCGATGCATGTTTCAAATACATCAATCCTTCCACGGTGCAAAGGGAACGATTCAGAAAAATATTTCTCTTAAACAAAGCTAAATCGACATTCTTTACGAAAACTAACAACTTTACGTACAACGCTTCAATAATTTAGAACAAAACAATATTGATAATATTTAACTCCTTATTAGGTCGTCCCATAAATCACAAGTGGACTGCGGATTATGCAAATTCATATTTCTAGTACAATTAAAAAAAAATATAAACTAGACTCCTTTTTACTCGGCAAATATAATCTTAACCTGTGTTCGGTTTATTCACGCATTTTCATTTACACATGCATTCTATGAATTCTCATTTCTTCGAATTTTCCATAAATGCAAAAAAATCCACGGCAACTTAAATACCTAAAAAAAAAACATAACGCTAAGTTAAAATTGCTAAAATAAATTCAGAAAATTATAAATTCAGAAAATTACAAATTCAGAAAATTAAAAAATTAAAAATTACGGTTGGATGGAAAATAAAAAAGAGACCAGAGGATTTTAAGGATTCTGAGTCCTGGATAAATTGTAAAAAAAAAAAAAAAAGAAAAAATTCCGATATTAACAGGTCAAATATTCTTTTAAATGGACAAAATTGGACGGTAGCACGGTGGCGCAATTAGCGTAATCGAATTAGAGTCAATTCTCCTCCCTGGTATACCTCTCTAGTCCGTGGCCGTCCTTAAATTAGCTCGGCCATCTTCGTCCTTCCTCGGCTGGCCGCTCGACCGGTCCGGTCCTGCGTACACTCGTTCCACTGGCAATCAAACCGTTCACTCTTACTTTTCCTGCTTTGCGTATGGGCGCGCGCGTCCACCCGTTGGCGCCGCGACGACGACGACACCGATGCATAAGCGCGTGACCGAGTTCCGGCGGAATATGATCGACCGCACGAAACTCGGTCAAAGACCACCGACACCCTTCTTCGAGCCGCCTCTATATCGCATGCTCCGTGTAAATTTTTGTTATCGTGAATATGCGTGAACACGCCGCACTGGTTTCACGAACGACAAAACTCGAGTGGCCGCCAGCAGCCAAAAGATATTCCGCCCGAAAAACGTCGCGTACGATCCTCGAGGGTGGTGTTCTTTGTACCGATGTCTTTTATTTTATTTTATTTTTTTCTTTTATCTCTTTAACCTCTCGAGGGACGATTTGTTTTGAAAAATTGGAAAAGAATGATTTTAATTTCGTTCGTTTTTCTTTTCTTTTTTTTTCTTTTTTGAATTAATAACTGTTGAACGAAGGAAATTTTACGTTGCTCCATGATTTAATTTTATTGGTTTTTAAATATGTTGCTATTGGAAAATGTGAATAACGTCGATGGTAATTGTGTTACATGCGGTTGATGCGATGTTGAGAATTGTAGTTAGGAAAGAGTGGAAAGATGGTAGAAATGTATTAAAAAATAACGTTTATTCGGGTAGAGTAAAAGAATTTTGAAAAATGTAAGTGTACGTGCGTATGGTAATGTACTTCGAGAGGTTAATCGTTTTTTGTTCGGTGAGACATTAATGGAGACATTTGATGGAAAATATTTATTTATTCAGGATTATGTAGATCGTAGATTTATGTGTGTATTGGATTTACGAGAAGTTTCTATGATGCATGTGTTTGGTTTTGTTGTAGATAAGTATCGATCGACTCGAAGATCAGACTATGTTATTTCGAATAACGGATTGATCGCACCCGTCGCTTCATTCACACGTGAGTATGGTATCAATTTGCATATGAAAATTTGATTCGAATTTTAGTAATTTTTTTTGTATACGCCACTGGATAAAATTATAAGGATAAATAAACTTTGAAGTAACAATTATTTACAGACAAACAGTCTGTTGATCGTTAAAGAAATTTATCAAAAAGAATAAAAAAAGATATTGTTACAAAGTTGGTATAATTTTGGCCAGTATCGTGTATAGTTTTCAAGAAAATGTTTATATATAAATTATGTTAAATATTGAAAAGTTATACGGAAAAATACCTGCGCTAGTATTCGAAGGAAATACAGTCAGGATTTTTATTTTATTTTAAAACGAAGAATTAAGTCTGTTCACTGACGGTATGGATCTACTTGCACTCAACAGTGAACAACGGTCCACCTGACTTACTCCTTTCATTAAGCATTTCAAAACCCTGGTTGCAACGTTACCATTTCTTTTCCACGGATAAACCTAAAAAACCACCAACAAACATTTCTGAAACCTGAGAATACAATTTTTACAATATTAAAATAATTTTTTTTTTCATAAATTCATAGATTCTAAAAACTTTAGTTACAAAATTAACTAACCTTCTCGCAATTAGAACGATGCACCGCGAAACTATTTACAGAGTCTTAACTCTGCAGTCTTCTCCGTGTCTACATGACCCAAAATGAAATTTTTCTTTTGCAAGAATTCTATGCTTTCGAATAATCCTTTCTCAGATTTAGCCTGTTTAATCGTCGTGTATATTCCCCAAACTAATGTACAAACAAAATTATTTCAAAGAAACACGAACGCGCGGTGTAAACGAAGACGTCAGAGTCAAACATAAAAAAAAATCCATTTCATTTCTCTCTTAAATTAAAAATTCATTTCCAACGTCGAGCTAAGCAACCGCCCCTTCGATCAACCGCAATTGCAAAAAAAGCCGAAAGGGATCACCAGAAAGGAACTCATAAATTTTAAATAAGGACCAATGGCACGGAACGATAAACTGGAAAGTGTGTAAAAGCGGTGTAAGTCGAATAACTCGGATACCGAGTAAAAAGTAATGAAGTAAATTTAATGTAATGAATTTTTTAAAATAAAAATTTTGATTTAAAAAATTTTTTAAAATTTTATATCAGTATAATATATACATTTTTACATTCTTTTTTATTTTATCTATTCTCTATCCACATTTAATAATTTTTCAATATATAACAGTAGCTTTTTATTTCCAACCAATTAATTTTCATCTTTAAATACAGATTTAACCTATCTACCCTAAACTAAATTAATTTTCATTTATACCTTAACACTAGAACTACCGACGAATAAATCATACTTCTACCGAAAAAATCATAATGGAAGGTGTATAAAAAAATACGCGATGCAAGGAAAACAAAGCTTTGTCTACATTTTTGACAGAAAATCACGGAAAATTACTTGCGAGATGCGACGGTCGATTTATAAAATTTCTGTAAAAAATTAAGAATGGATCGTTTTGACCGCTTCGGTAGTTCCAGTGTTAAGATAGTAATACCGTTTTACCTAGAAAATTCGAAAATTAAGACGCATAATTAGTTTACTCAATATAGTCGTATCGAACCAAACGAGTATAAAATAGACTTACACCAATTTTGCGTGAAACGAATCATTTATTCTCCGCTCTAAAACAATCTTTGTTCCATACTCTTCCATACTTTCCTCAGCACTGGTGATCGACGCGCATGAAATCACGCTTCCTGACGATCGCGACGATGTATTAAATAAATTAAAAAAATGTCTAAAAGCTTGAAAGCCAAACTTGGCACAAAGTCACAAGAAAACCACACTGGTGCCTTCGAATCGCAGGTCGGACATGAAAAATCTTGGTTCGCGTTGGACGGTCCCCGACATAGCACGCACTGCCGCAGCGCGTTCGTCATTTCTCGTCGCCATTTCGTCGGAACGAGATTCAGGTAGCAGCAGCAGCAGTATCATCATCAACGATAGCAACAGCAGCAGCAGCAGCAGCAGCAGTATTAGCGTTAAAGGCAGAAGAAGCAACGTTAGAAGTAGCGGTAGTGGAAGAAGTAACGAAAGTATCAGAGGCAAAGGCGTCACGGCGATCGACAAGAGGAAGAGGGAAACGAAGAGAATCGGTAGATCGGCAGTCGACGTGCTGCACGAGTCGAATTTATCCGTCCGATCGTACGTAACGGCGTCGTCAAATCGGATCGACGGCACGACGCGTTCCGAATCGACGCCCAGGTACCGGCCTCTAGCCGGCAAGTCGCGCGGTTCCCAGCACCGGTCTCGTCCTCGTCAGCCGCAGCCGCAGCCACCGCAGCAGCCACTCTATTACCCCGCCGCATCGTGGGACACGCGCACATTACACTTCAGGAACTGTTAGCACCGATCAAAAGTGAGTATCCTCATTGGAATTGGTTCGAATTAGAAGATGGAGGCGCTTTAACTATGTTATGGTTCGAGAGTTGTGTTTGAGGCAATTGTTTTTTCGTCTGGTTAAGAATTTATTAATTTTGAAGGGAATGTGAAGGAGGTGTTGGTAATTGGTAATTTTTTTACTATTGTAAAATTGAAAGTTGAAATGTCTTCATTGTGTTTGATTAAAATTGGAAGATGAAGGCGTTTAATTCTGTTATGGTTCTTGGGTCGTGTTTGGTCCAATTGTTTTTTTCTCTTGTTAAGAATTTATTAATTTTGAAGGGAATGTAAAGGAGGTGTTGGAAATTGGTAATTTTTTTACCTTGTTTTATCTTCTAAAATTGAAAATTGAAATTTCTTCATTGCGATTGGTTGGAGTTGAAGGATGAGGGCGCTTTAACTCTGTTATAGTTCTTGAGTTCTGTTTGAGGCAATTGTTTTTTCGTCTGGTTAAGAATTTATTACTTTTGAAGGGAATGTGAAGGAGGTGCTGGTAATTGGTAATTTTTTTACTATTGTAAAATTGAAAGTTGAAATGTCTTCATTGTGTTTGATTAAAATTGGAAGATGAAGGCGTTTATCCCTGTTATGATTCTTGGGCCATGTTTGACGCAATTGTTTTTCCTTTGCGTTGATAAGTTTCTTAATTTTTAGGCGAATATAAAAGATTTTAATACACAGCTAGCTATTGCATAGAAAAAAAAAGATTGGAGATATTTGATTTAAATTATATTTGTAGCTACTTGTTGATTAATATTCTATAACGTCACAATATGTATTATATTAATATAGTAATACTTTATTTCCTGATCACTGTACCATTTTATTATTATGACTATGACCTTGTTAAAATAAAAAAAAAATTTGTTCATTACAAATTCATTCAATTTTTAACTTAAAATTCATTTCAATTAATTTGAACTTATCCTCCTTCGGTCTAATTTTTATTTTCGAATACTTCAAATTCCATATATTTATCTTTTATTAGCTTTATCCTGTTTCTCCTATTATCTGATCGTCCAGCACGATTTTGAGGACATTGAATCAGCTTGAAAGTTGACTGTTCGATAAACCTCATGCATACTTAATAGGCTTTCTATTTCTACTTACAAGCGTTCTCAGGAACTAGATGTTAGTCTGTCTATTTACGGAGGGCTTTGTTCATTTAAAGCGAACCTTTGGTGTCACCTGAATTAATGAAACCTTACATTCAGTCGTAGGAAATTAATTCTTTGCGATTGAAAACAATAAAAAGTCTCTTCTTGAATTAAGAAAATAGACATTTAAATTCAAAATACCACCGCGTACTCTAATCGTACAATTCGGACGAACTACTCGACTCTCGTTAAAAACAGATTTACAATTTCATATCTCTGATTCAATTGCCGAATCACAAAAGGATTCGTCAGATTCAACTAGTGTGTGTTAAACACGATTTTATCTGCTCATTGTTCATAGCATTTCAGTGACACAATGTTTAATAATTAAGTCGAAGCTGATCCTACAGCGATGCTTCTAGCTTCAATGCAATAAAACTCGCGTTGGCAATACTCCAATTTTTCAAGTGCGCCAGACAAATCAAGATTCCGCGACAAATCCCTAGGTCGAATAGAATTAGAGCTCTTTGATGTGTATCGATTATAGTATTATAGCCTATAATTCGTAATATTTTTTATATTCATTTCAACTAAAATTAAATAAATTAAACAAATTTTTTAACTCCATATTAAGAAAAATTGACGCTCAAAATAAATTATTTTTGGAAACTATAATATGTAATAAATAATTTATGGTAAATGACTATTTCTAAAGTGAATAAGAATTCATAATTCACTCTCAATAATTAGAATTTTCTTTCTTTCTCAGGAAAAAAAAAAGAAAAAAAAAAAAAATTATAATAAATCATTGAATCACAGTTTTTTTAATTTAGTTCAAAATTTAGATATTGATGGATAAAAAAAATTAAAAGATATTAATCGGTATGGTGGTGTACCAATAAAATACGATAGTACAGCGATGAAAAGATGTAATAAAATTAATAAAAAAGGGGAAAGTCACGTTACAGAGGGTTGAAAAGTATCAAAGATAAATCAAAAGTTTCAAGTGTTTCGAGGTATAGATAAGCATACTTAAACGTACTTTCTCTCAATTCCCCATGTTTCAGACAACCTAACACGAAATTCCACGATATCGTAGCATCGTGAAGTTTATTACTAAGTGGTCCGAGACATAGACTTGGAAAAGAGGGTCTCGAAGTGTGCCATCCCATTATAGAAATAAGTTCAGCCTACAATTTCTTTAGACTCGAGTATAGCCTTAGCTTCACGAATATCCATCCACTTTAAGGTAATGCCTACGAACGCTTTTCCCGAATACGAAGATGTAGGAAGCTCAATTATTTCTTTCCGAAAAATTCAATAATATCAAGTTCTTTTACGATCTTTCTGTTCCAAGGAATTCGTAACATATCTGCTAATTATAATAATTTGAAATTCCAATACAAACGAAAGATGGATATTAGAAATTTTATCGATCACAATGGCCACAGTGTGGGTAACAACTAAATTCCAAAGCTTGCCAAATTCTCGACCAATTTGATTTCGGAGTAACTCAAATTGAAAAAATTCAAATAGAATTCAAATTAAATTTTAAATAAAACTCAAATTCAAGTAATTTTTATTTTTAATTTTAAATAAAACTTAAATTCAAGTAATTTTTATTTTTTATTTTAAATAAAACTCAAATTAAAGTAATTTTTATTTTTAATTTTAAATAAAACTCAAATTAAAGTAATTTTTATTTTTAATTTTAAATAAAACTCAAATTTCAAATAATTGTTATTTTTAATTCTAAATAAAATGAAAATTAAATAAATCTATAGGTCGAAAACGATCCTCGTAACCATAGCAGAGTTAATCTTAAAGAATAATAATTTATATGTATCAACAAACTGCCAAACTCACGAGTTTCTAAAAATATATTTAAAAAATTTTCATATAAATCCCACGTTATAAGAATTTATAACAAAAAGCTGCAAATAACGTTCATCGTTTCTCTCTAAAAGTATTGTAGAACAAAATACCACAGATATATGTATAAGAATAAAGTATTATTCATTATGAACGATGTGCCAGGAGAATGGAAGATCTCCTCGAGTGGTAAGCAATGTGAATTAAGAACTGACAATTATCGTGTCCAGGAAGGTGGCTCAGCTGTGTGCAGCTTAGACAATGTCCGAAGATTCTGACTCTGTATCAGAGGAAGAAAGAAGTTTGTTCCGTCCGTTCACGCGGGAGTCCCTGGCAGCGATCGAGGCTCGCATCGCCGAGGAACATGCCAAGCAGAAGGAGCTCGAGAAGAAGAGAGCGGAAGGCGAGGTAGGAACGCGGTCGTGTTTCCTTTAACCTACATATATATGTCATACATAGTCGCAAGCATCGATTCGAAAGGATCGTTGCTGGCGAAACCACTAGGATTCGTATATTTTTTAAATCTTTTTCATCTTCAATTAGGAAACGATCTTTACCATTCTTAATTTTTCTTTTTTTTTTTGTTACCATTTTTTTACGATTTTAATCGACGAACGATCACGTGCGTTTTTTATATCGATTGTAAAATCTTTTCGTTTATTTTTTTTAACGCGAGAAGTAAAATTATTCGTTTAGGGAATCCACGGCTAAAAAGAATTCACGTGAATAATTTTTTTATTTACGAAGTAAGTCTCGATTAAAATTTGTTATAGTAATTTATGAAGATATCGAACAATTTTTCCGGTAAATACGGAGAATAGTTTTTATATCAAGAGACGAGAATATTTATCAATTTTTTACGATTCTTTTTTTTACTTTTAAGTTCGGTTAAATGGAGAACCACAAACAGCTATTTTCAAACGTAACTTTTTTTTTAGAAGGTTTATTAAGAAATCAGGGTACTCGGTTTATTCCTAGCTATTGGTAGAATATTCGATTAAAATTCGATGAAATTCGCTCCACTGGTTTCCGAAGAAAATGAATCACCAAGTTCGGTACTTTCTCGTAAGGATTCTAGGTTGTGGGTTCCCTTAACTCCCTTCAATCCGACGTTTCCGAAAACTATGATTCACTGGAATTTATATCGTTGGGCAGAAATATAGACTTACCAGGAACACTCGATGGTTTCAACGATTCCTGGAAATTTCGTGCCGCAACGATTTAAGACAGATTTACAGTGCACTTTAGGAGCCAGTATGATTCATAAAAATCCAACGTTTCCTTCTTTAACGCGCGTGAATCGTTCCCGTCGATTGTTCACTCGATCTTATTAGCATCCACTGAATCTCCCATAAAACCACATGTCCTTTTACGCGTTGTCCACGTACATTGCCAAGAAATACGCGACCATTGACACTGTAACATGAACGAAAATCTCGATATTCGTGGGATCGTTAAGAAACATTACAAAAAAAAAAAAAAAAAGAAGAAGAAGAAGAAGAAATATTATTCGGTGATTCGCGTTTCCAGTTAGGTTAATTCAAAGAAGACACCTACGATCGTTCTAACGTGCTTATTAACACCGATACACAGGTTGTTCTACTTCTGCAGATCTCCGTAGCGAGACCTCGAACGTACAAGCATCGCTGTTAAGTGCGTTACTAATGGTTTTTTTTTCCACCTGTAATCACGTTTCTTGCTTGAGACACGATTAAATGTTTCATCGTTGAAAAATTTTAATTCAAGCTTGAAATAAAGAAAATAAAAAAAAAAAATTAAAAAGAAAGAAAAACTATCGATACAGCCTACCACGCAACAATATTTTGAACGTTTCAAAATCTTTCGACGGTGAAAAATTAATCGATCTTAAGTGTGTTAATTGAATCACGGTGTTGTCCGTGACGCTCGATGGACGTTTATATGATTAATGTTCGTTTTTGTTTTATTTGAATTTTTTTTTTTCTTGGTCCTGTCTTTGTTTTGCGTAGCTGCAGTGGCGTTCTTTGCGAGATCTGTTTCTTCATGTTCACGATACCATATTTATCTATATATATATATATGATTATACGTCAAGCTGCGGTGTTTCTACCTACCCCCTTGTAAACAACCGATTGTCGCTACCCGTCGCGTTGATTGTTTGCTTGATTTACTGCTGAACGTAGTGAAAATACATGGCTATCCTATCGACGACTTTTGTCTACATCTGTCTCTCTCTCTCTCTCTCTATATATATATAACAAAACTGTCGTCGAGTAATGTATTGTTTCTGTGTTACCAAAGATATGTTCGCGTACGAGCTCGATGTCTGCAGTGTCACTATCTGTGCCTGTTTCTATACGTACATAAATATGTCGCTGTGTCGTAGTTCTCTCTCTCCCTCTGTGCTCTCTTCGTTGTATCGTAGATTTTCCCTTAAACGTACACTTACGTAGTTATGGTACATAGGTAGTGTTAATTGTGCTGGGTGTTTCATTGATAAGTTCATTATTGAAGCAGCTTTTTTTGTCAATGTACATGTGGTGTTGGTGTGAACTCTTTCTTTCCTTTTCTTTTTAAAGACAGTTTGGTTGTCTTTTTCTCGATTCCAAAATTCTATAATTTTTTTCCCTTTTTTTTTGCCTTTTAAAGACAGTTTGGTTGTCTTTTTCTCGATTCCAAAATTCTATAATTTTTTTCTTTTTTTTTTTTGCCTTTTAAAGACAGTTTGGTT
>SMSQ01026252.1:44792-59516 GCA_019453375.1 Ctenoplectra terminalis
CTTTTTTTTTTTTCTTTTTTCTTTAAATTCTCCTCTATTATTCGGCCTTTTTTGAATTTGTTTCCGAATTCGTGTCGTAGCACACAGGCAAACGAAAAATGGATCAAAATCGGTGTAGCGCTTAACGTGTTAAAACTAGAATCTGAACATTGCACGAGGGTTAATTATCTAGAGATTGATTCAAACATACCAATTCGATTGCAAAAACAAAAGCAAGAAAAAGAAAAAAGGAACCTAAAGTTCTATCTCAACATAATTTCTTACACAATTAGATTCCCGTGATACCGTGGCATTTCGAGTGACATCGAGTGCATGCAGTAATAGCTACCTTTATAAAAAATATATATATACATATTATTATTATTATATATATATTATTATACAAGCAGTTTTGTCAAAGCAGACGTTTTTTGGTAGGCCATAGAAAAATCTGGTAGCAAGTAATCGTTTGAGTAATATTTAACTTTTTTACTTATTCTCCTCGATTCTTTCTCTCTTTCTCTCTCTCTCTCTCTCTCTCTCTCTCNGTTTTGTTTTTTTGTTTGTATCACTGTAATGTGTGTGATGTTCGGGTGTATTGCAGTTATGTGACGATGGGCATAGATCTAGGCAACCTTGCCGCTCTCAGGACATTTCGAGTCCTCCGAGCCTTGAAGACTGTCGCTATTGTACCAGGTATGCTTAGAGAAATAGATCAATTGGGTGTAGTTCGCAGATTCTTAGAGAGTCATTATAGACACACTTTTGTCGCGGCTCGCTGTTACACACACATTCTCTCGCATCATCACCGACAAACGCCTATTCTTATAATTGTAATCTTTAAATCAATGTTTCTATCTCTCTCTCTCTATCTCTCTCTCTCCCTCTCTATATGTTTTAATACCGCTAAATACCTTTACTTTATCATGTTCTTTGTGCGCCAATTATTTTGCTCGCCAGCCTTCCATCTTTCACTCGATCATCCAACAAGTGATCATTTCTTACCTAATTCAACATTGTCTTACGCTGATCGAACTTTTTTCAATATCGATCATTGATAACAGCTAAATAAAAGTCTGTCACGATCTTCTGCCAGCCATCTACTTTCGTTCTCCATTCCTCATTTTATTTATTTATTTTTCTTCTTCTTTTTTTTTTTTTCTTTTTATTCCATCGATGTTTCCCTCGAAATAAATATATATATATATATATCTACATATATATATACGTCGATCCTTACATCCGTTATTTCAGTCAGTCCATCATCTTTCTTCTCTGTCTCTCTATCTTCTCTCTCTCTCTCTCTTTCTCTCTTTCCACACGCTGAAACGAAAAGCGGTGTTTCTTGTTTATTAAATGAAATAACGTCCACGTCCGCCACTCGAACGTCGTCGTCGAAGCTCTTGTTTACCCGTTTACCGAGGAAATCCATCTGGTCCCATTTTTTTGTTTCGTTCACCAGGTCTGAAAACCATTGTCGGCGCTGTGATAGAATCCGTGAAGAACCTGCGCGATGTGATAATCCTGACGATGTTCTCTCTTTCCGTCTTTGCGTTGATGGGCCTCCAGATTTACATGGGGGTGCTCACGCAAAAGTGTATAAAGAACTTTCCCGAGGACGGCTCCTGGGGTAATCTCACCGATGAAAACTGGGAGCGATTCGTTAGTAACGAAAGTATGTGATTGAAACATTTTTTTTCTCCCTTTTTGAGAAAGGGAACCTACAGTTCTGTCAACGTGTTAACACTTTGACCGCCACGGGGGCCACCGGTGGCCGGCACTCGACTCGGCTACAGCGCCATGGGGGCCATCGGTGACCGGCGACGCGACCGATTGTAAAATACATAATTATAGTAAATATCGATACTGATAAATTTTATAATAACACCATTGTTGCTATAATGGTTCGAAGAAATTAATCCCATACGGAACATGCAAAAATAATTTTATCAATACAAGGAAAATATACGTATTATTTTTTTTAACGTAATATACATCGCATAATAAGAAATTCATGGCGGCATGGACAAACCACGTATGCGCGCGGCAGTCAACGTGTTAATGGTAGTTCGAGTTGTATAATTATTCGTGGCAAGCGCGGTTGTCTGAGCGTTGAAACAGAGAATCATAAGTTTTGAGTGTCGGTATAGATCCAGTCTGAACGATCGACAATCTTGATGTATATTGATTAAGAATAATTCAATTTATCACTTCATCCAGCTAATTGGTACGTGGACGAGGCGAAAAACATGCCCTTGTGTGGAAATTCATCTGGAGCAGGGTAAGTTGAATTTTCTTCAAATTTGATCAATCGTTACGTACGATCTGTTTTAATGAAACGATTCTGTTGAAAACAGGCAGTGCCTTCCTGGGTACACGTGTCTACAAGGATACGGTGAAAATCCGAACTACGGTTACACGAGTTTCGACACATTCGGTTGGGCCTTACTCTCCGCTTTTCGCCTGATGACCCAAGATTATTGGGAAAATCTGTATCAGCTCGTGCTCAGATCTGCCGGTCCATGGCATATGTTGTTCTTCATCGTAATAATATTCCTCGGCTCCTTCTATCTAGTCAACTTGATTCTCGCTATTGTCGCAATGTCGTACGACGAGTTGCAAAAGAAAGCAGAAGAAGAGGAAGCTGCAGAGGAGGAAGCCATAAGAGTACGTGTTCATAAGTAAATTATGATTCAGATCTGTGCGTCATTTTGTATTAAAATGGTGACGCGACAAAGAACCGTAAAACCGAGACGATCAAAATGATCGCTTTGTAATTTTTCGTAGAAATTATGTTTGATTAAATTTACAAGAAAGCATTTTTCATTTTTTATAATCTTTTGGAATTGTTATCCTTCTGCCATCTCAGATATTACACTAATTTTAAAATCAAAATCTGTTCATTTCAAACTTGTAATATTTACAATATTTTTTTTATATTTTGTAATATTGTAATATTTTAATATTTTTATTTTACAATATACCACTTTTCAACTAAAATGACTTTGAAATATTCTACATGAGTGACATTAATATCCAAGATGACGGATACTCTAGCGATCAGCTGTTTTCTCATAAGAATACCAATTTTATTAAAAAAATCAGCTTAGTTAGCAGTGTTAGAATTTTTCTTCCACTCTACGATATTACAATTAACACGAGTACTAATTTGATTAATTTGAATTTCAACAGGAAGCCGAAGAAGCAGCTCTAGCGAAAGAAAATAAGCTGGCGGCGCAGGCGGCTGCTCGGGAGGCGGCAGCCGCTGCGGCGGCTGTCGCCGCCGATCAGATCGTCAAATCCCCGTCGGACTTCTCGTGTCACAGCTATGAGCTATTCGTCGGCCAAGAAAGAGGAAACGATGATAACAACAAAGAAAGAATGAGCATACGTTCGATCGAATCAATAAGCGAGCACAGAGTGAAACAGATCAACAATCACACGACCACCACTAAAGTGCGAAAAGTCAGTGCCGTAAGTATCTGACTGGCCAATGTGTCTCTTCTATCTATCTATCTCTCTCTCTCTCTCTTTTGTACCATCGATTTGTCCTCCTTTGACGTAATTGTACTCTCTTTCACCTCCTGTTATCGAACTTGTCCCCCTTGACCTCGCTTCTACGAGAGCGATTCACGCGAGGCTGTTCGATCTCGACTCGACTCGTCGGTGACAAACTTTAAAGAACACTTTTCGATCCTTCCACTTGATATGGAACTACTTTATTTTTTTTTTTTTTTTTTTATTTTCTACTTGTTATGTCGTACAGGGCTGTCCACGAGAGTTTGTAGTCCCACACTGCTCGTACCTTGCTGATCGTTATAGTAAGAGCATAAATAGTGGGCAATCGAGGCAACTCAGGAGTAAATTCTATTGAACTGCGTGAAAGTATACCAATAAAATTTAAAATAAAAAAAGTTAAAGGTTAAGATAAAAAGCAAGAATATTCACATGAAGAGAAATATAAATATTCTGAGGAATTAAAAAGTAACATTCATTATACTATATTGAATAGAATTTAAACCTACACATTACTGTAATCTTTTAACACTGGAACTACCGAACAAGTCATTTTGACATAATTTCTTATAGAAATTTTAGAAATTTACAATAATGAATTTTTGAGAATTTTCCGCAATTTTTTGTAAAAAATATGCACAAAGAATCGTTACCCTTATTATAGGTATTTTTCTAAATACCTATCATTTTGATTTCTTTGGTACAAATAACTCTACTTTAACCGCCGGTGGTTCTACTGTTAAAACAGAAAGTTACATAAAAGCAATCTTAAAGAATCTGCCTTGAGCGACAGATATTTATGATTCCTACCACAGCGATAGACGTGATTATCACAATTAGCTACTCTCATAATCTGCTCAAGAAACGGAATCAGGGTAGTGGAACACTAGCGTGGACAGCCCCGTTCAATCCATTGACGCACACCGTGCTGTGCAAGCGGTTTCAAGGCCAGGGATCGTGTAGATTCGTTTTATCAAGTGTTCGTCAACCGATAACGGTAAACGTAGCAGGATGGAGGATTTTTCATGGTGTGTTGATCGCAGTTCAGGGAGGTGGAGACTAATTGTCTTGGGAAGAGAGGAAGGTTGATGAATTCTGACCAGAGGGAACGTTCTGCTTAGGCTTGAGTTAACGTTGAAAGCGACGAGTCGAGCCCCTTCATTAAAATAAAAATAAAAAAAAAAAAATAAAAAAGTCTATCGCTCTGTAGCATGCTTGTCGTACGTACTGTAATCGATTGTTAAGTAATGGTAACGTTTGGTAACTTCGTTAGGACGCTTATTGAACTCCTTGCTTTCGTTGCGTTCAATTTTCTTCACCGATTACTTTCTTGGTTTCGAATGGCGTATGATGATTTTTAACAGCGTGCATACAGTTTTGGTTTCCCCATCAACGGACACGGTGTCTTTGCGCGTTTTAAAGAGTATCACAAGTAGGACCGATGTCGTTTACGAAGTAAGAAGTCACGGGAGTATCATTCTGTGCCGTCTTGCATGGTAACGCATGTGTGTAGTAGAGAAAGGAAGATACGAATTTTTCGTTTTAGCGGGAACGTGATTCGATATCGATTTATGAATCACGCGGAGAAATTTTATGGTAAAACGGTAATTTTTGACTAATTTTTGGCTAATTTTTGGCTAATTTTTGGCTAATTTTTGGCCAATTTTTGGCCAATTTTTGGCCATAGCCAACGATGTTTCTGATGGAGAAATGATTAAAGCGGTTTTATACAAAAACTATTGCATCCATTTATTACATTATTTTACGTCGAGTAAGATCAGATCTCTACTCTATCGGATTTCCAGTCCGTATATTTATTAATATGACATAAAAATTGTTAGAGATTTCTAAGTGTCAGTATTTGTCTTTGGAAAGTGATTCTGTAATTTATCAGAGCTTTGGTAATATTTTATCAGTCTTAATAGTTCACCGCAGAGTACCATTATTGTAATAAAAATGCGTCCTATTTCCCTTTGTTGTTACTGATAAAAAATTTGGAGTATCTAGTAAGCAGCAAACCAGAATATTCAATACATCTTTTGTGTTACGACGACCGTATCCGCCATGCGTAAAATTTAGTTACAATTTGCCATTGAAACTATAATTTTAGCGAAAACCAAAATATATTCTTAAATTTCAATATGTCTAGAATCTCTGAAGATCAAAACGAAATGAAACAAACGAATTAAAAGTATAAATAATTTGAGCATTTCATGCATCCCCGTATGCACTGGCTGGATTCTCGCGACACGCGTAGATGCGCGCTCTGAAAAAAGGTCGCAACTGACTGGTTAACCCATTCGAGACCGATTGCACACCGTGTGTGCAATAACGGTAATGTGCAATTATCAGTTATTCCGAGTAAACTAGTCGTCGAAGTAAGATTTTTCTGGAACTAATGAAATCTGTAAAGTACAGGAAAACAAAATTTCGCATTGGTTTTACCGTGTACCAAAAAATCTAAAAATTATCTGAAGCCTTTCTTACATGAAAAATACTACGAATAATAAGTTTCGCTCCTGGGGACCGTGTTCGAAAAAAATCGTCGTCTCGAATGGGTTAAGTCCCACGGGTGCCATAGAGGGTTAACACCAGAGAAATCTCCAACAATTTTAACCGTAGAGCCACGATACTAACCATGGAAACCATGAAAGACGTAGAAGCCGCGGATCTTCGTGTCTCCCTTACTTACGTTTCTAACTACAACGAAATTTTTAACAAACATCGTTTTACCCTAATATGTTGCGTCGACAAGTTGTAATCATTCTTATCTATGCAGTATGTAACATCTTGCTCTCTATCTATCTATCTCTGTCACTTCTCTGTGTATGTACGCTTTTGCAAGTATTTATATGAACATTATATATCCGTATCGAGAGCCTCCTTGGTGTACACATTAGACAACGTTACGAGCCGTTTGGTAGGAGATATCTTTTCTTGTTTTTTTCTTAAGGTCTCTCGCGCCGCTAATGGCCAGTTTACTTATGCCTACCAGGAAAGCCTGAGGAAGGTATGTGTGTCACGACGTGTCTGTCACCGCCGACCGTACGTACTAAATAGTTGTACAGGATCAATGATCCGAAAAAAAAAACAAAAAAAAAAAATAAAAAAAATTCATATAAATAACCATCGATCGTCGAGGATTTCACGCGTTTGGAACGGTGGAACGATTTTCATCGATGCGTCAATTTAGCTGCCATCAGAGGACAATTAGTGTAATTCAAGGATGCTTGGTGATTCGATGGACCGAGAGTGGAATTTTCTGTGTACAAATATATTTCTGTCGTTTGGTTTTCTTCTTTTCCCTTTTTTTTTTGTTTTTTTTTTGTTTTCTGTGTGCGAAATCGTTCTTTGAAAGAAAGTAGAAAGAATAGAAAATTGTAAGAAATTTTTGCAGCGATGAAATTTGATTGGTGAAGAAAAATATCGAGGTGGAGTATTTGCGTTTTCTTTTTTATGATTATTTGAAAAATATTTGGAATGGATTTTGTTAGCAATGTTTTTAATTGTTTTTTCTTTTTTTTGGTAATTTTTGGTTTAGCGGGCTACGTACACCTGTAAATGTTAGAAATAAAAAGTAAAAAATTTAAGAATTTTTATACAATTTTAATAACTTTGCACGTTTGGTCGAGAAATTTGTGAAGATTAATAGAAATGTAACTGGTTTCTTGAAAATATCTTCGTTAATTTAGATCTCAAGTAAAAGAGCAATTTTAAAAATAGATACGTAAAACTGGTACTTGTACGATTAAACAAATTTTTGGAGATTCGAATTTCTTTTTACCTATGTAGGTGTACGAAACCCGATTAAAGAAGTCTGAGAGGTGCAGCTGATTATAAACAATTAATATATCGATATATTGATACACAGAATAAATCACTCAGAAAAATTCAGAATCTTAAACATTCTTTGTTACAAATTTTTGTAAGAGCCATCTCAATCTGTAGACACCGCTACGATCAATCACAGACACACAACAACCTCATTAAAAGCTTTCAATACACCGATTCACAACTTCTTGCATCAACATACAGTTTTCAATTTCACGCAGTCTCGAAACCCACAAAACCGAAACAAGCGAAACGAAAACTGCCAGTCAGGAATCATGCACAATCCTTTTTACTAATTTTACAAAAGGAGAAACTTCGAATCCAATCTCAATAACTCGCGATAGGGATTAAAACTTAGGTTAACTCAGAGATGGTTTCGACTTCTCAAACCATCTCATCGATCATTTCCGCTTGATAGAATCTTTGAAAATATATAGAAATAAAGAGGACCCGAAACAGGAAAATGAGGTGGAACCAGTCCAGCTCCCACTATAATTCACTCTCCTAACGTTGTTATGTAGCGAAGACGCGACGTTTAATCGATAACAGTAAGAAAAACAAAGAAGCGGTACCAATTTTTTACCGCAAGAATTATACAACGATGTATTCCTTAAAAATTCACAATCGTAAAAGACTCATCGCGATTTGAAAGATGTTTGAGAATCCAGAGTTTGAGTTTGAGATCCAGAAATTGCGTACAGTTTCCAAATTTTAGAAGACTTCTCTAATTACCATCGGAGAATCGATTCGGTCAGTTGGAATCAACCAATTCCACTTATCTAAATTTCAGAGAACAATGAAAGAAAAAATTTGTAACGGATATTGTCCACAATTTTCAA
Source organism: Ctenoplectra terminalis (assembly GCA_019453375.1). Lineage (NCBI taxonomy): Eukaryota > Metazoa > Arthropoda > Insecta > Hymenoptera > Apidae > Ctenoplectra > Ctenoplectra terminalis. Next base: position 52,958 of record SMSQ01026252.1, read on the forward strand.
ATGCTTTAAATTTGTTAATCGATAGGGTTGCGAGGACATTAAATCGGCTCACGCTACGTCTCGCTCTACTGAAAATATTTCCACAGAAAATTCTCACGTTAGAGTCGGGGTGTCTCGAAATTTTTTGACCATCGCCAAACATTCGGAGCGTCGCTGAAAAATTTAAGTATCGTCAAACATTTAAAATGTTGCAAAAATTTGACCATCGCCAAACATTCGGAGCGTCGCTAAAAAATTCGAGTATCGTTAAACGTTTTAAATGTTGCAAAAATTTGTGTTCGTCGAGAACTTCGTCGCTGAAAGTTTAGTTGATCGCTGAACATCTTTGGTGTCCCCGAAACTATATAAAAAAGCACGAGGAAAATAAAATTAACCGAGGCGAGGCTTAGCGGGAGGCCATCTTTGCGGGACAAAATTTCCGATCCAAAGCAAACGTCGTCGCGAGACCTGTTAATTTTTCTTTACATAACAACGTCCCCCTAACGTCCAACGCTTTCCGAGAGAAACTCGAGAACGGTGAGAGAGAAAAGCGGTGGTCCGCTTTGTTCTAATTTCAGACGAGCCTTAGCCTGCCTGGCTCACCGTTCAATCTCCGTCGAAGCAGTCGTGGTAGCCATCAGTTCACGATCAGAAATGGCCGCGGTCGCTTCGTGGGACCGCCTGGAGGTGACCGGAAGCCTTTGGTTCTGTCGACGTTCCTCGACGCCCAAGAACATCTGCCGTACGCCGACGACTCGAACGCGGTAACACCGATGTCCGAAGAGAATGGCACGATCGTGGTTCCGGTCTACTACGCGAACTTAGGCTCCAGGCATTCGTCTTACACATCCCACGCATCACGTTTGTCGTACACCTCTCATGGAGATTTGATCGGAGGCATCGCGAACGCTGGCAAACCGATGACCAAGGAGAGCCAACTGAGAATCAGATCCGTCAGGCCTCCGTCCGTGAACGGCCATTTCACGGATTCTAATCAGAAGTGCCATTACGTGAGTAGATGTTTCTTGGCTTATTCGAGTGGTTTATTGTGATGGTATATAGTAGTTTTTTTTTTTTTTTGAGTGAGTGATTGGGTGAGTTTCGAAGAAGGCATAGTAGGTTCTTCAGAGGTTCTAAGTACTTAAGAAATTTTTAGATTTGTTATTATGTAAAGTATTTTTAAGTTGAGATCATTTTTGTGGTATCTCTCGTGTTGTTACTGTGACCCGAGCAGGAGATTATTTTGTTTATTGATTAATTCAAGGAAGAAGATAGAATTCGATAACTCTTAATATTGTTTGTGCGATGCAGAACTTGCTTTATGTTCTATGTTTTAAAACATGTTATTTTCTTTTTTAATTTCAGGAAGGTGACTTGGAGGATCCCATGGGCAAGGCAAAGCAACAAGACAATCCGTTTATAGAGCCTTCTCAACAACATACCGTGGTTGATATGAGAGGTAAGCAAATTAAGTATAAACGATATTTAAAAACATCTTCAATTCCTTTTTAAATGAATTAAATGAAACCTTATATAGAAACTTAACCACTTGCCATAAATTGTCGTAAATTAAGATAGGAGTAGATTCTTAAACAAGATTCCTGATAAAACTTTTAGAAAAGGTTACCAAAACAACTCTGTAAGGTTCTTAAAAAACAAATTTACAAAAAGCTCCATAAGATTCTCAATTAACTCAATAAATTTCCGTAACACATTTACCCGTATAACGCGATTAATGCAACCCAAATTAATATAAAACAAGAACAGCTATTTTTAACAGCTGGTTAAATTAAAACAGAAACTCAATTATTAGTAAATTATTAAGAAAAAAATTTTCTTTTAAAAAAACACGTTCTTTTTTTTCACAGATGTGATGGTGCTGAACGATATCATAGAACAGGCGGGACGACACAGCAGAACACCAGAACAAGGAGGTAATGTCGAGTGTGTTCAGCTCCTTCGCTCACATTACTCTTTTTTTCTTACAGTTTTCTATCACCCTTTATCACAGATGTGTATCTCTTGTGTGATGAGCATCCTGTCATTTCGATGTACACCGTTGTTAAGACTCTTGTACAGTTTTCTCCGTTGATATTCAGTGCTGAAGATTTTTGTCTGAGCGCCTTGTACATAGTAGACCGACTCCTATATACGTACATACTATATATCTGTCTCTATCTCTCTATTTATCTTTTTTTTCTATTATTTAATTTCAGTTCGTACAATTCCGTCCAAACTCGTGTCGAAACGACCAACAATTATTTCTACTTTATTCGTCATTTGTTTCTATTAATACCAGTGTGTACTACAGTGCATGGTACAATTTTTCCCGTTGGTCCCACAATAAGTTCCATTTTCATTATCATTAAAAACAAACATAAAAAAAAAAAAGCAAAAAAAACAGCAGAAAACTCTCCGACGGATAATATTTATAATTTCACAAATCTTAGTTAGTAGATTCATCGAATAATCGCAGTGCGTGAGCCCTCGAACACTTGGATGGGATAATGAGTAAAAAAAAAAAAAAATAGAAAAATGAAATGAAAGAAAAAAAACAGTTCGTAGTAGTTTTTTTTGGGGAAACAGAGTTTGTTTCCTGATATATACGACACAGATTAATATCCTCGGTGCAGCTGCACGGTCCTGGTCGCTTCGTGCCTGGATTTCGCTTCCTCCTCGTCCGATCACCGACGGTACACCGCAGCGAATCTTTAGTTCCATCATACTAGTCTATTCGCGACGGCACACTCGCTTCGAGGGCACAGCCGCGTTTGCCTGCGCTGCACAATGAATTTTATGTAGAATCGAGAAGCTTCATCGAGCGACGATTTAATTATCGTTCGCCGTTCCATCGACACTCAGCGCTCTAGAAAGATTAGAGCTTTTTTTTTTAAACGATATATATATATATAGTGGACACCAAGCAACATTGGCGCACATCCGATCTTAGGTTGCTGCAACAGACAATTTATAGCAACGTTTCGAAGGATCAGAGCAGTTGTTTTTGTCACGTTTATATGTTTCCTTTTCTTATAAGTTTTTCTCTTCCTATCATTTGTGGTCATTTTTTTTTTTTTTTTTAATTACAGTTGCAATTTCGTTTGTCTTCGTTTCTCACAGAATCGATAGATCGTGTTCTTTTCTGTGATCTTTGGTCCTTGGTCTTTGGAGAGAAGGAAAGAATTGTAAAATGGAGATAAAAACATTGTAGCGAGATAATTTAGAAAGAGGGAAGTAAAGTATAACGCGAATTTGAAAAGAGTATTAAACGTTTCAAATGATTTCATTCGTAACTTTCTTTTTCATTTTTTTTTTTTTTTTATTTTTCGAAGTATATTTTCCTATTTTCTTTTTTTTTTTCCACGACCAACTCATACCGCACTCTTATTCCCCGCTTGCCGCTTCGATTTTTCTTTTTTAGTGTACCTGCACAGCTCCTTGGCTGCGCGTTGTTCTAACTGCTCGCGTTACACCTTCACGTCGAATGTATTTGAATGCACCGTTTCTTTCTTTATTTCTTCTTTTTTTTTTATTTATTTTCTCGCTTCGCTTACGTATACAGACCTGTATAGCTCTTGAAACGATCCTTACTTTTCTTTTCTTTTATTTCTATCGTTTCTTCCCTGCTACGGTACATGCACACCTTGCCTGCTTGTCTTCGTATCTAATAATCTGTGGTCTGATGAATAAAAAAAAAAAAAGAGCAAAAGAATGTACAGAAAAAAAAAAAAAAAATAATGCAAGCTTGAGAAAGAACGAGAAAACCTCTTTCCCCAAAAAGAGTGGTGCCAGACAAAATTACTAACACGCGTTACAGTTTCGACCTATTACTTTCCGACAGACGACGATGAAGAAGGGCCAACGTTCAAGGCCAAATTGTTGGCCGCGGTGCTACGTTGCATCGATATTTTCTGCGTGTGGGACTGTTGCTGGTTGTGGCTTGAGTTTCAAAAATACGTGTCTCTTTTGGTGTTCGATCCATTCGTAGAATTGTTCATCACCCTTTGTATCGTCGTCAACACACTATTCATGGCGCTCGACCATCACGATATGGACAAGGACATGGAGAAGGTGCTCAAGACCGGAAACTACGTGAGTAACACTGTGTTTTGAATACGAGGTATTGAAAAGAAAAAAAAGAAAAAAAAGAAAAAAAAGACTGACTTTAGAGGAGAATATTTTGATTAGAATAAAATAAAATTAGGTTCAGAGTTTGTCGTCGACTGATTTTTTCAGTGTACTCGTTGAATTTATATCGCAAAATATTTGGGAAATTAACATGTTCTACCAGGCACGGACCACCGGTGGTCCACGGGCATTGTATTCATCTGGCGGCGTGGACCACCGGTGGTCCACAAATGTTTATAGTTTTATTTAAAAAACCATACATTAAATTATATACCTGAGAAGGGACAAAGTGATAATATATATTGGGAAGTATTTTATTTATTAAAAAATTTACAAGCACTTTCTGACGAATTCACACAATCACTGAGACTCTGTTGACAGTCACGGATAACGGCAAAAATACTGAAGCAAAATAGTAAACACCGAAAAGAAGCGACGGGTAGAACGTGTTAAAATACTGTTTTAAGTAGGAGACATTGAAAATATAAAGAAACGAGCTTAAGAAGAGCATTTTTTGAGAAAACTAGGTTCAGTAGGAAGTTGAAAATATTTATATTGCAATTTGCAGAATTGGTATTGCAAGGTTTTTGGAAAATTTGAAAATATTTCGCAATACAAAGTTTAGAAATGGAAGAATTGCTCGCGTGATGGATTGAAAATTCGTTTTATTAGAGTTTAAGCAAAAGTGTTGAGTAAATGTTCAATTGAGTGTTTCTTGTTTAAACTGGAATATTAAATTGATGAATCTCCAGGCGAACAGTAATTTTTCTTATCCAAATCGTAGTTCTTCACGGCAACATTCGGTATCGAGGCAACGCTAAAACTGATAGCAATGAGTCCGAAATATTACTTTCAAGAAGGCTGGAATATTTTTGACTTCATCATCGTCGCTCTTTCGCTTCTGGAATTAGGATTGGAGGGTGTGCAAGGTCTTTCCGTATTGCGATCCTTCAGATTGGTAAGTCGTTTTCTCTTTATTCGCATAACGATACAATTTTATCAATCTATACGTAAAAACATAAAAAAGAAAATCGTTACCTTGTTACAATATTACTTGAAAAAGAAATTAGTTACATATGTACGAATTAACTTTGACCTAATTGAAGTTAATTCTTTTTTATTAATTTTTAATCGTGTATGTAACTATCTCTTATAGAAATATTATAAAAATATTATAGAAATATTATAGAAATATTATAGAAAAATATCTATTATAGAAATATTATAGAAATATTACAGAAATATTATAGAAATATTATAGAAAAATATCTATTATAGAAATATTATAGAAATATTATATAAATATCTCTTAAAAAAATCTTTCTATTTTATACGAATATAATATATTTAAGAACCATTAGATGATAACCAGAATAAGGCAAAATCTGTATCAGTTAAAATGCGATTGCAACAGGCACAAAACCGATACGCGATAAATCACTATCATTATTATATTATTATAAATGTTTCTGCTTCCAGTTAAGAGTGTTCAAATTGGCGAAATCGTGGCCTACGTTGAATCTGCTGATTTCCATCATGGGCAGAACAGTGGGCGCGCTGGGTAATCTAACGTTCGTATTGTGCATCATTATCTTCATTTTCGCCGTGATGGGTATGCAGCTGTTCGGCAAGAACTATACAGACAACGTCGATCGGTTTCCCGACGGCGATCTACCGAGATGGAATTTCACCGACTTCATGCATTCGTTCATGATCGTTTTTCGAGTACTCTGCGGAGAATGGATCGAGTCGATGTGGGACTGTATGCTTGTTGGCGATGTTTCTTGCATACCGTTCTTTCTGGCTACCGTTGTCATTGGTAATCTGGTTGTAAGTATACTTCGTGACTCGTTAATTAACGTTAAATCGTTTTTATCAAAGATTTATCCGATTAATTCATATATTCGTCTAGTTCAGTGCTTCCCAAAATGGCCGACATCGCCATTTGGGAAACGTTTGAATTATCCAAGATGGCGGCTGGCACGACTTTATATTCGTAAGCCTATAAGAAAAGAATTTCATATTTCCGATGATAAAAAAATTCTTTATTTTATTTGCGATGATTTAAAAAAAAAAGATTCTTATTTTTCTGACGGGAATAAATTGTATTATTATAATTAACGGGGTAATCGAAAAAATTTGGGATGCACTGAATTAGTTGAAGAATTTTTTGGACCAAGTCTAATTAATATTTGGCATTTTTTTCAGCCACAGCTTAAAGTTCGCGAGGTTTTGTGGTTTAATGAGAATTCATGTTTCGAGTTTCAGGTTTTGTTTCGCGAAGTATGTTGAACTGAAAAAATTGAAGACGCGTGGAAAACGTTTGGCAGAGAAAATGAAACGTGCCTAGGAGAATAATTATCCTCGTATACTTTTGGAAACTTTTTATCCAACTTCCCTTCGATTTTTTCCGTTTCCTGTTCAATTTTTCTTTTCTTTTTTCATCTCAACG
>SMSQ01026253.1:6182-20707 GCA_019453375.1 Ctenoplectra terminalis
CTAATTGCAATCGGTAATTTTGTTTCGAGCGTACAAAGGGTTGACGATGAACCTCCTGTACGTGTGCAACCGTAATCTCGCGAACTTACTGGCGTTGCACCTCCAATGTTAACTTAATGACGATGGAGTCTGTTTTTGTTTACGACGCGGAAGAATTCAATCAATTCGATAATCAAACTTAACAAAACAATTTATTTGAGTTTAGTACAAGAAAGAGTTCCGATACGGCAAGGTAAGAGTACAGTGATGTTGTTGGTGTAATGAAAAAATAGTAATAATCTGTCTTTGGTAATTTTGTTCGCTTCTTATAACTGACCCTCTATGGGTGGAGTTCATTACGTTTTCCTGGGTCTTCAGCTCCATTGGTGGAGCATTGTCATCTCTCTGATTTGTGCCGATTGGGGCACACCCCCAACCCCAAGTCAGGAGTAGGAAGAATTTTCACTTGTGTGGTCATAAATTAAAGGTCCCAAGGACTACGCAGGAAAGACCACTCCAAGGTGCCAACCAGATGGCTGGTTGAGTGACCCCCTCGAGCATTGCCTATCCTTGGGACCCAACAATTTTCGTACAGGGTGTTCTGTACCTCGTCTGTGCTTTAATATTTATCACGGACGAGATATGATACAATTATTAATTATGTAGAAAATAAGAAGAGTTAATTGCGTGCGATCTTGGTTAGGTATTTGTTCAATTCTACTTGCTTCTGAGATTGAATTTGGAATTGGTTAGATTTGAAAGCGTAGGCATAACAGTTGAATTGTTTCTATTTTTTTTCTTTTTTGTGTTGTTTCTTACTATTTGATACCTTGGTTGAATCGAATATGGATAGTGACTTTGTTTGTCCTTTTTATCGTGCCTTTATTTGAAAATTAATATACTTATGAGTAAATGTTAAGGAACGGATGAGATACATAACACCGTGATGACACAAATTTACGTTGTACGATAGGTCTATATTATTCGTCTGTGATTTATAATTAGATAAATTCAGAAATGTATTATTTTGCATCGGTAATGCTGGTAGTGAACCATGATAATTAATATTGCTTCTCAATACGATTAAATAGCAGAAATCTAGGATAATAAACGCTTGAAATATGAATCGTCTGTTAACAATATGAACTCGCACAAAAGAATCGGTACGAGTTACACGAATCGATAAATAATTATACGCTGGAATAACACGTAATAATTTTGCAATAATTAAAATATTTCATTACCTACATTGATTATTCCCAATGTATGACCATTGATAAACATAATTTTTAGTCGCTAGCTACCAAATTTTATCGCAAAAGCGTAAAAATATTTTAACCCAACTCTGCATCGAAAACTATCACTATAAATGTGCAAATATAGCTTTGTCTTGCAAACTGTTTATAAATTATCATATTTAATGTTGTGATAAATCATTGAGAGTGTTAATTTATTAGACAAGTGTGAAAATTAATAAATAGTAGGCTGTTGTAACAAAAAGATCGTAGCATTAAACGGTTTTCGAGTATCCTTTCGAAGGTGACGAGAGATTATATATAATGGGACGCTGGTATCCAACCGATATCAGTTTTGGTTTGGATCTCGTCCAAGAAGGATCGAAGATTTTGATAAGACGATTCTCGAATTCGGTTACGATGGACGATGGATGTTGGACGTTGAACGATAGACGTTGGACGATGAACGATGGACGATTGACGATCGTTATCAGTTAGCGTTTCTACCTAACTGTTAACCATTCTATTCTCGTCGATGGACTTTGAAGATTTGTACAATTCAATTGTTCTTTTCTTTCGTCTAAATTTCACTACTTTAAAATGAAGAGTATATCGATTTTGTCCTTCGGTTTCTATTCGATTTTCGCTAACTGCTAATCGTTCTATTCTTATCGTTGTACATTGAATATTCGTACAATTCAATTGTTCATTTCTTTCTTCTAAATTTCAATACTTTAAAAGGAAAATTATATCGACTTTGTCCTTCGGTTTCTATTCGATTTTCGCTAACTGCTAATCGTTTTATTCTGGTCGAAGGACTTTGAATATTCGTACAATTTAATTCTTCATTNCTGAAGAAAATGAAGAAAATTTCATATATCAATAGAGTAAAGGTTTAAGATACGTTTACGAAATTTGAACTACAAAGTTTTACTCTAACAATGATTCCGTGAATTTTTAACGGTCACGTTGCATCGTTCCGTTTTAAAAAGAACGAATCATTAGGATCGATGGCACCTTGTTTCTATGAAGCAGAATCCAACTTCATGTCATCGTTGGCAACAATTGGCAGCTCGCCAAGAAGAATTTATAGGAAACAAATAGAGCATCTATTGGTTTAGCAATTAGTTACTAGTACCGTGTAGGTAAAAAAAGAATTGCGAGAAGAACGTTGCAGTTCTTTGTGAAATTTCTTTTAATAAACGTTTGTTTGCAAGTGAAAAAACGTCATACTTAATCTTACATTTCCAGAACAACGATAGAAACCCTACACCTCGATACTTAATTAAAGAATAAATATTTTTAAACCAAAAAGCAATAAAAACTACGTTCTCTGACTTTATAAAATCTGAAACCCTAACGTATTACCAAAATACGGTTGAAATTATTGAAATTATAGAAAAGATTGAAATTCATTGAACGTTTTGATTTAAACGATACATACGATATACTTTTATTAATAGAGGTATGTTAATTAGAAGTAGAAGTGTATTAGCACACTGCGAATGAAAGATTTCTCCAATTTCGTATTTTATATTCCAATACTAAAACTATCGACGATTTTAGTAAGTATCCTTATTTGTACAGAAGAAAATAAAATTAAAGGTATGTGAAAAAATACATAGCGCAAGGGAAACAAACCTTTATTCATATTTTTAACAGAAAATTTCCGAAAATCCCTCGAAAAGTACCACAGTCTTTTTAATTTTATCATTAAAAAGACAAAATTAACAAACGATGACGCCCGAGTTACTTTTAAAAATTATTATTTTAACTTAACCCTCTTTGTCTGCTTGTCAGAGAAAAAATTACGATTGCTTACAGTTTTTCGCTTTGATTTAAAAATTTTTAAACTAATAATTCCTATAGATCGTGGTGTCGCTACAGTAATACAGTGATCAGATTTAATAGTGCAGTGATAACTAAACAAAATTAATTTTCTAAATGTAGAAACATTAGTTTGTAACTTTCAAGTCACACAAAGCCATAGAGGGTTAAACAAAAATATAAAAATGTATTTTTGAAACGAGCTTCTAATTTCTTCTAACCCCGAATTTTGTCTGCTTATCAGAGAAAAAGTTACGATTGCTTACAGTTTTTCACTTTGATTTGAAAACGTTTTAACTAATAATCACCGTAGATGGATCGTTGTGTCGCTACAGTAATACAGTAACCAAATTGAATAGTGCAGTGATAACTAAAGAAAATTAATTTTTTAAAATATAGAAACATCAGTTTCTAACTTTTAAGTCACACGGTCCCACAGAGGGTTAAATACAATCTAATATAAAAAAATTCAAATTTTCTCTTATTAATATTTCTATTTTTATCAAATCTACCAAAAACCACAGTAACCAATTAATACTCATATACAATAATTAATAAAACCTATATTTATTATTTTCTAGAATAAAAATTTTAGAAAGCCTCTTCTCTAAAATTTCTATTTTTTAAGTTCTACCACTATCAATGTCCTCTTTGCATGTTTAACTGGTTAACCCATTGACTGCCGACTACGAGATATCTCGTAGTGCTGCAATTTTAGATTAATTACAAATAACCATTTGAGTTAAGAATTATTAGTGTTTTTTTTCAATAAAAATATATCGGTAACTTAATATATTTTGTAAAATGTCATGTATTCTTTAAAATAAAACCTCGGACGCTCTAAACATGCCTGGCAGTCAATGTGTTAAATCAAGATCTACGTTTGGAAAGTTACCTTTCCAAAGTTATGTAAACAAGAGTCCATTCGATTTTATCCAATGACAAAATTTACGAGCAAAAAAGAAAAAGAAAAGCAGAAAAAAAAAAAAAGAACCAAGGTACCGTCATCAATTTGAACCGTAGAAAATAGAAGTTTCACGATGCCACGGATCTATTGTCTCAATTGCATCGATGAAAGAACCACTTGGTCATCGTGCAAAAATAGAAGTTACCCGATTCGTAAATACAATGGCTCGAAGAATCCGCGCACGCATTCCCATCGCGTACCGCTTCGACCTCAATCTTTCCCAAGTCCAATACCTTCTTACGGCGAACTTGATCGTCGGAGACTAACGTTTGCTCAGCCAACAGATCCGTCGACGAGAAAAACAAACAATATGAAACGCATCGGAGCAGACGTCGGAGAGCGTACGATAAGTCGGTCCCCGGTTATCTCCAACAGGTCCACAGTGGACGACCGCTCGCAATTAAGTTCAAGGGCAAATTCCATCATCAAGAATTTACTCTAACTNGTATGCACATATATCTTAAACGTTGGTAGATTCTGGTGTTAAATGCTCAGTACAGTTTATAGAAAATTATGCTAAAAATTATGTACTATCATTAGATTATGGTTATCTATGCAAATTTATGTTTTTTAAAATACAGGAAAAAAGGTAGACCTTCGACAGAAAATTATTTTATCTGTTAGATATTATAACAACCACTATTATTTAGATATTTTGTATATTTTTTCATATTACCTGCATTCTGTGCAATTCTATTTATTTTCCTGTAAATGCCTAAAAATTCGCAGTTTAATTATCATAGACAAGATATACTAATGACATAAATAACACTGATATAGAAATATATCATGTATTTTGAGATATGAAATATAAAAATTAAATTTATTTCATGTATGCAGTTCTGTTATCGCAAATATGATAATCCTTCGAAAACTTCCTCCAGGTCTTCTTTTTGCCCAAAAACAGCTAGTACTATGATTGCTCTATTGCGACCCCAGGATTGTCGAACTATATATGTTCCGATTGCTATAAATTTTAATTCTTCCTGGAGGTACATCAGATGTTTATGATCGTATCCTTTCAAGATCTCGATTCTTCGTCTGTTTTTATATAAAAGATTAAATGAGTTATACACGTCTCATTTTTTAATTTTATTTCTGAAATAATTTTAGCGACATTAAGAACGTCAATTTAATAGTACAGTGATAACTAAATAAAATTAATTTTTTCAAATATACATACATCAGTTTTTAACTTTTAAGTCACACGGTCCCATAGAGGGTTAATAGATCATTTCAGTTTACAACGTGTCGATTGCTTAAGAAGGTATAAACAAACAAAAAACAAAACAAACAAAAAAGAAGGTGTAGTAAGTATTACTTTCAGTCCTTAAATTATCACTAATTTACATGTTTCGGTAATATTTATGTACCGAAATCAATAGGAATTGATCGAGTTGACGAATTTATCAGTGTTCGGATACTTATGAACGGTAGTGTATATGTAAAGTGTGTATCGTTAATTAATTGTTAATATGCAGGACAGTCGTAGATAAAATAAAAGTAGCAATATATACTATACCCATTTCGAGACCAATTATCAATGTATTGACATTTCACTTGATCGGTGTCCAATTTATTGTGAAGCGATATCAGACCGCTTGCTATCTAAAATTAATCAGCTAAGAATCATAGGCTTATATTTAACAAAGATTAGAACACGCTTATACCATTATAACGATTGTATAAAGAATAATTATAGGCCTAAAAATTCGTTTCATAGAAATTCATGAAAAAACATAATTTATACTCAGCTTACGTTTGCCGCTGCTGTTCCTTGATTCATGTGTACGTCGGTATTAAGTATCGCATAAAATACATATTGCATCGGGCCAGGCTCGCGTGAAGCAGCGCTGCGAACTCTTTCGTGTCTTTTGCCTATTTGTCTACGACCTCTATGATTAAGTCATCCAAAATACAGTTCAATATTATTTTTATTCCAAAAAATGTTCCGCGCTTAACAACTAAATATTCGCTTCAATTAATGCGTTCATAAAAATATATACGACTCAAGAAAAGTACTTGAACTTATTAATTATTTCCAATGCGTTGACCGTGTTTTTATTTCTTCCGTTTTTGTAACATCTCTGGTAGTTTTTATGTCTGCATTTCATTGTGAAACGACTTCTCGAGCTTGGAAAGAGGTAAATCGAAAAATACTTCTACATTGGAACGTCAATTTTTGCCATAGTCTATACGGAAAAATAAACCAACAAATAGACGCTTGTACAATCTAAATATTGAACTTAAATAAAAATGATTTGAAATTTAAAATTGAATCGTACGCGATATCCAGAAAATAGATGCTGCACGTATTTGTCTCGAATGTAGCGCGTTGTTTAAAAATGTAATTATAGAAAATCTTGATTCGTTTATTCCGTTTTATTGGGTTGTCCGGAAAGTTGGTGCCGATTTTCGGTAGGTGCCATTAGAACAGGTCTGAATATGTCGGAATAATTAGAAACAAATGACACGCGTACATATTCTAAGAAATGACACTTCAGGCATTTTTAAACAAAAGTTTCGTTAGGATACATTCATTTTCGTTAGTTTCATACGCTATTAACGGTAGAACTAGCGACGATTAAAATAGACTTATTTGTACCAAGGAAAGCGAAATGATAGGTATTTGAAAAAATACTTATATTACGGATAATAATTCTTTGTGCATATTTCGTTTAAAAAATTATAGAAAATCCCTAAAAACGCGCCACTGTAAATTTATAAAATTTCTATGACCAATTACGAACCAGTTATTTCGACTGGCACGGTAGTTCTACTGTTAAATATAGAAATGTTTTTCGCCGAAAAACCTAAGAAGTTTTCCAAGGATGGGTATTCATGTTACGCGAGAGACGGAGAAAGGTTATAGAACAAAATGTAACATATATGATTTAATAAATGTATAAAGAAATTTAAATGTGTTCGGCACCAACTTTCCGGACAACCCGATATAAACCGAAAATTTAAACCAACTTATATACCGAACCTGGATAATTTATTCGCGACACCAGCGAATATAAACGCAATGCAGAAAACTGTTTCATCAGCTGCCGCTCATTGTTTCAATTTTTCTACATTCAAATACGTTCCATTTTTAAACTATGGATAGAAAATACGGTTTTATATTAATTTATCTTTGATACTTACGTACGACGTAGTATGATTACCAAACAGAGGTTGAGGGAAATTATTTTATCATCTGTTATCGACCTAACTGAAATTGCGTTCGTAATTCAGATATTGCTATCTCGCAAACAGAATATATCGACATTTCGAATAACCGGCAATTTCAGGGTAGCAGTGTAGTGTTTGATATGCTTAGGTTAGGATAGTTATTTTCATAATTAAAAATATTGGTGGTAAATCTGAATGTCATGTGATTAGTACGAGATTTTTCGATGTTAACGGTGATGAATGTTCAGATGGAACTTTATTGAACTGAGATAAATTTTTTTCGTCAAGGAAGCGCACGTTGAAGATTGCCAAAATATCTACCGACTGTTCTGTCAAATGATTTTTATACGACTTTGATAAGAAAAGACAAATAATTTAGATCCCAACGGTATCAACGAGATATTTCATGTACTGAAAATGGCTGCAAGTGAACCAGGTGTATCATCACTTTCCAGAGAAGATAATAATTGGAGAAAAGATTTAATTTTACAACTACAGGAAAGGAATAGGAGGCAAACATATTGTTTCGCAGATCTTATTAGTTTACGTAAGATTTCTTCATTTATACTTATTAACGCGACCAGTTTTGTTGATTTAAGCGGTACAACATCATATTTTCGTCCAATCTGTTTAGATGCTTGTAACGCGTACTGAGATAAGCTTAACTTGTTCTAAGCGTGCGATGTTGAAACTTATTTATAATTTACAGATAACAGACTGTTCGATAGTGCGAATACGTTACGTGGAGAAAATATTCAATTAACTATCGCGAATGAAACTCTGCGTCGAGATGCGGCTAGTGGAACTCCTGGGTTAAGCGTAAATACCGATCTCGAGGCTCGTCTTTTAAAGCAAGCGGAAGAGTTAGCGATGTTGCATAAAAGGAAAGGAGAACACACGCAACAAATAGTAGATCTTAATAATCAGTTACAAGAAATGAAAAAGGAAGTTCAGATTAAAGAAACAAGGTAAATATGTTTTTCATTTTTCAAAAATTAAAACTATGTTTTAATTGTTATACTTATTATAAGTTTAAATGATTAATGACGTTACGTTTAAAAATTTTACAGTTATTCTGAAAGTACGGAGCTCAATGCCAATTTACGCGTAGAAATATCTAAATGCCTCAGCAGAGGAAGAGAACTAGAAAATCTTAATCAAATGTTAAAAGATGAGCATCAAGCGTTGCAACTTGCTTTTGCATCTTTAGAAGAAAAGCTTAGGAAAGTACAGGTATTTATTACGTAATATTATGCAACCAGGAATAGCTTTTGTTACTATAATAAACATGATTCCATCTATATTGTGAAATTATTTATATCTATTTACATTTGTAAATGTTAATGTATTTCTAGGAGGAAAATCGTCAATTAGTAGAACGCTTAATTAAGTACAAAACTCGAGATGCGGAAAAAGTGAATGAAGAAAACGACAACTTTTTGAGGTGAGTACAATATTTATTTTACTTATTAACCTTCTGTTCGTATTGTACTGTCTCGTTCTATTAATTTCGCGTTCATACGATGGAAGTTGCGTTGTTTACTTAAATTTTTATCCAACGTTTTACGCAATTTTTTTAATACATATCTCATAGTATTATTAAATACAAGCTACGGTTGTTTTTCATCTAAAAGTAATATAATTGTAATATAATTTTTTGAAACCTCGCCTCCTTATTATATTTTCTTTTTTAAAGCTGTATATTCATGCGAAAGCAATATTTTGTAATATAAATTCTTATTCTTTTCTTAATCTTTTACTGCTATCCGTTCTTCTTACATTCCATCTCTTCTATTTGCTTACTGTAAATTTTATTTCACAACCTATGCTGCCATTTTCTGCGTATCTTCAGATGCTTAATTAATTGCTCAAATTAATGTGATCTGAATGCAACGTTTAAGGCTAATATTTAAGGCCTTCGTTCAAAGGTGTTTCGAGTTAAATGGTTATACGTGCGAATTGCATTTAACCCTATGCGAACGTTGCGCGTTTCAAAGGTATTTTATTTGTCAGAATTATTTGGAAGCCAACGATTTGGCTCTTATGTTTAGTCAAAGATACCTGTGAACTTTATCATTTTTTTTCTCTTTTTCTTATTATGTGGGATACATTTTTCAATGAAAAATGCAATAATACAATTTGTCAATGAAAATAAAGTTTTTTAGTACATTTAATTATATCATTCTCCTTATTGTATAATTGCCCTTGGCATCGCATTGTTGCGGCTGTAAATAAACGATTACGCGTGTCGGACATAGCTCAATTTACGACCAGAACTGTGAATGTTTAGGTCGAGTATAGCCCGACTTATGACAACGAAAGTTTAACAGGAAATTTGTATATATTTATAAGGCAGTTGGTTTACCTAGGTCATATATGATTTGTATTGTTTATAGTAGTACAACAGATTTGTAACAATACAGTTATTTCAATAAAGAAAACATTAAAATAAGGATACTCTTTTCATGGATAGATTTTGTTTAAATTTCAAGATTATTAGTGTTTTACTTTTTTGGTAATATTATGTATTCTGATTCTCATAATGTTTTGTTTATAATTGCATGATGCGTTATATTCCATTTTATATAGTTTTGGAGAAAGTAAAACCATATTTTATTTATTATGTTTGTGTTTTCAAAATAAATGGAGACTATTTTATGTAATTTTTAGTAAAACAAGATTCTTTATATATGAAGAATAACATAGTTTGGAAATTTTTTTGTATTTATTTACGCATGACTTAAATTTTATTTATACATGTATAATTTTTAGTAATAATTATTCTAACAATCGTACCGTATTAATTGTATATACTTTTTCATTATTGTTGGCAAAAAATGTTATATATATCATGTATGACAATACTTGTGTACCATCTGTCGGCAACACTTACAATTTAAAAATAAAAATTTAAATATTAAAGTACTATAAAAAAGATTATTATAATATAGCAAGTAAAATAATCTTAAAACAACTTTGTAAGAGATCATAATTAATTACTTGAAATTTAACATTGATAATGAGATACATTTTTACTTTCTTATTCATTTTTTAATAATATTTGATATTTGATAAATATAACATAAAGATATATTGCAAAAATATTTGAAGAATATTTAAATAAATATTTAAACAAATATTAAAAAAAATATTTTAAAAAATATTTTAAAAAATCGAAAGTAGAAAAAAAGTACATATATTACACTAAATACATTCTCAAGGTTGTTAATCATTTCTTTAGAGATTTAATTTAATGTAACAAAAATTTGGGCAAAATTTTAATTAATTTATAAATTGTATGTATTAATACGATGAAGCTAGGTTAAATTTTCATAATTTATCTTGATTAAAATTAGTAAAGCAGATTTTTTTTGTTATAATAAAGAAATGGTCTCTAAATAATTTCGTAATATAATTACAATTCTTTTTTTTTTTTTTTTGGAAATTGATATTTATTTCTATCGATGTTTTTATTATATAAACAGTGAAGGAGACATTAAGGTCTAATTACGATGGAAATTTATTCAAATTAGTTGTATTATTAAATAATTATGCAGTTTTTATTGTGATTTATTGATTGTTTCGAAAAATGGGAAAAATATGTATATATTTGTGTACTTACAATCACATTTCAAAAAAAGTGTTCAAATCTATAAATTACTACACTACTATAGAAAGTCTTGCATGTAAATTAGGTATATTTTTTATTTACTTGCTTAGACTTTCTACTTCGATATTACATGCACTAAATTTCAGATTATTAATTTCTTTTAGCATGACAATATTTCATACTAATTTAGCTGTATCTTATTACGGAATAATTTTTAACATTTTAATAATTCATATATTCCATTGTCATTGTTTACACGGAATACCCTTCTTAAATTATTTTTGTCACTTTTTCCAAAAATGCATTCACATTTATTTTTATTAGAAATATCCATTGCATCATACGGCGTTAGGTATTTCGAAGACTGTTTTTTTTAATAAGATCGGAATAATAATATTTTCGCAATTAATCGAACATTAGTTGTGTTTTATATTTTTAATGTAATTCTTTTCGTCATTTAATTTAATTTTTATAAATTATTACCATTCAATTTTCTAAACACACTGTTCTATGGTTATCTATCATAAAAATATTTCTTTAGAATTTGAATATTTCGTAATATACGTGTTCTTATTTTCAGTAATTATCCTAAAATTTAATTGAGCAAGAATATTCCTATCATATTTAAATAATTTGATAAAGTTAAGTTTTTATTTTTCGAAATAAAACAAACATTTTATTACTATTTTTGCTATTAAAATTTAATTTGAACTGTTTCATATTGAAAAAGAAGTATTTTATGATTTAATATATATTAATATGTAGAGTCAATTTTGTACGCGGTTTAATTATGAAAATAAAGATACATTTCGTATAAAGTATATAGTGAAATAATTAAATAACAATGTTAATTGCTTAATATTTGAAACGTATGCGTAATTTTCTAGCCTTAATTTTTTCGAACCGTGCTATGTCCATTTTTTCAATGTAGCACAATTTATTTATCATGTATCGTGTGTTATGTCGATCACGTTCATTTATCACGATAATTACACATTTGTAGCTTTATAAATGTTATGAAAATGTAATACTACCTGTCAACGTTTATGTGATACATTTTTAATCATTATTAAGGCTATTCACAAAGTGTTTAGGTTCTCAGAGACAGGGAGAAAAAGTGGGAGGCCCCAGTTATTGTCATTGTAGCATTTTACATTAGCACTTCACACTGCTTGACATTTTCTTTTCAGTGAGAGTTTTTCCAGTCCGACTGCCTTTTTGATGCATACCATATCAAAATTTGGGTAAGTCTGTGCAAGTGTCGTGACAGAAATTACGCTTACCGCTCAATCGCAGCTTTGGGTCGTTTGTTAGAGGAACCTGATCATATCATACGTTCGCATATATTCATACCTTTCATTTGTTTATGCTTTATATCCATGAGTATTGTACATATTATATATACTATTATAATATTTGTAATATAATATATAATAATAATATTATTATTTTATTATTATATTGTTATGATATCTAATTATAATAGTATTATTTTATTATATTGTTATGATATCTAATTATGATAATATTATTTTATTATTATATTGTTCTGATATTTAATTATGATAATATTATTTTATTATTATATTGTTATGATATCTAATTATAATAGTATTATTTTATTATATTGTTATGATATCTAATTATGATAATATTATTTTATTATTATATTGTTCTGATATTTAATTATGATAATATTATTTTATTATTATATTGTTATGATATCTAATTATAATAGTATTATTTTATTATTATATTGTTATGATATCTAATTATAATAATATTATTTTATTATTACACTATTGTGATATCTAATTATAATAGTATTATTTTATTATTATACTGCTGTGATATCTAATTATAATAGTATTATTTTATTATTATACTGCTGTGATATCTAATTATAATAGTATTATTTTATTATTATACTGTTGTGATATCTAATTACAATAATATTATTTTATTATTATATTATTATGATATCTAACTATAATAATATTATTCTATTATTATGATGTATAATAATAATATGATTATTTTATTATTGTATCATTATAATATATAATTATATATACTTAACGAATTAATACATGAAATGGTAAACTGAGCGAATAAATTAAAATACAAACGCGTACATAACTGAACAAGTATGTTTAGCTAAATAAATATAATCATAACGATTGTAAAGCACACAAATAAATACAACTAATGTAAACAATAAAAGATACAACGAACGTTCAAAGTAACAACTAACTGGGAGACCTACCGTTAATACGAAAGAATAACAACAGCGAAGCTATGGTTTTTTCTTTTCTTTTTACTAATTACTTTACTTTGCATGAAACATAACAATAGGTTGTATCAAAGCGAAAGGGCGTTTTTTTTTTCCCGATATCTGGGTATTCACGTGCAGCCAATATTTTATTTCTAGTAACCGTTCAATTTTTACCGTACGATGGGAACGTTCCTTTTTTTTTTTTTTGTTTCCAGAAAAAGACAAGTAAAGATGCAAAAGGAGCTAGAGGATGCTGCTCGTGACACACGACCCGTTAGTCCGGATAGATCAAGCTTAAAAGAAGGAATCGCTGGTCTTCCTACTGCGGTACCGGCAAAAGTGTCCGTCACGTTTGTAGGTTGACAAAACTTTAATTTATAAAATACTTTACATCATGCTATTACTGTGGAAATTTTAGTACAAATATTTATTAATTCGTTGTAACACGAAAATGCATGTTTTGTATGACGAGATATGAAAATTGTTGAACGCAAACTCGACGCTTGGTATTTGAAAATTTGTATCGCTGACAATTACACCAGCATCTCTTCAATTATTCATTGGTATCATTGGTGTCATTGATTTCATTCAGTGGTTTCAGACGTCCAATGTACTATTGTAATATTCTTTATTAATTAATTTAAGTATTTTCTACAAATTGGACATCTAAAGTATATTTAACACAGTATTGGTTACATATATATACAGTCAACCCTCCTATAACGCGGTGAATGCGTACCGCGTTATATGTAGACCAAGAAATACAAAAGACAAGATTAAATTATAAATTATTTTTATTGAATCGAAGAGTTCGTATAAGGAAACGATAAAAAAAAATGAAATAAAAAGTAAACAAAAGAATTGTTTTCCAACGAAAACAAGAAACACTTTTGTAAAATCTTTTAACACTCATCCTCGCTGTCAATTATGAGTCGCCTAAACTCGACTTCTTTCAATGGGCAAAATGTCTTCCTCGCTTGGTTTATCTTCACATTGGTTCTCGATCGTAGCTTTTTTTTCTAACTCCGCTAAAACCTCTCTATAGGGAGCTAAGCAATTTCTTAATTCTCTTTTAAACTTTGAGCTGCGCACTGTTGAACGATCAGTTTCAATGAAACGAGGTTCTAACTCTTTAGCCAAATTGAGCCCTTTTTTCACATCCTGTAAATTGAGATTTGGCACCCATTCGTTTCCCGCGTTATATGGAAACCCCGTTCTCAAAGTACCGCGTTATAGGAGGGTTGACTGTATTTTACGCTTGTACATTATGTCTGTTATTGTCGGTGTATACGATTTACCTTTGGAAAATTTGAGATCTGTTTAGAAAAAAAGTATTATTCGTTTCGTTTTAGCAAAGAAATAATTATGACATAAATTCGATGCTATTCTTTTTTTGTTTTTTTGTTTCTTTTTTTTTTTTTTTCGTTTTCAGTTATGAGACATTATCACGTCAAT
>SMSQ01026253.1:53004-65592 GCA_019453375.1 Ctenoplectra terminalis
TAATTTTAGTTGATCTTTCAAAGATTTTAATTTTAGTTAATCTTTCAAAGATTGTAATTTTAGTTGATCTTTCAAAGATTTTAATTTTATTTAATCCTTCAAAGATTGTAATTTTAGTTGATCCTTCAAAAATTTTAATTTTAGTTAATCTTTCAAAGATTGTTATTTTAGTTAATCCTTCAAAGATTGTAATTTTATTTAATCTTTCAAAGATTGTGATTTTAGTTGATCTTTCAAAGACTGTAATTTTAGTTAAAAATTTATTTAATCACCCTAAGACCATCCCTTACNATCTTCATGCATATTAGCAATAGTTATTCACGTCTTTGACACTCCGACAAACGCAAAGTATTAAAATATTGCGTGTATTTTGGATTTGCTGATTTTCAATTTTGTAAATTTAAATTACAGTTAAAGTTAAAATTAAACTNAAGTATTTGAATCGATGAAAATATAGAATCTAATTAAAAACATAATCTCTGAAGAAAATTATGTGTGTCGCCATAGCGGCGCCAGCCGAGTGCAGAAGGTTAATACTGGCCAATCTTTCTTGGTAGTCGAACTATCCCGAACTTATTTTATTATACTCACAAAGAACGTCTCTCGAGTATAACACGCCGATTTTTATGAAATTTACATATAAGATAGTGCTTAAAAAATATTCGACACGTATCTTTTTCTTTGACCCGCAATCGTTTATATTCACAGGCTGAAAACAGCCCTCAAATTTAATTTCCTCAGTTTTGAAACTATTCACATCATTACACAGTTAAATCTGTCATTAAAGATTCTTCAATTTTTGTTGAAACAATTTTTCTCTCAAGTGAACAGTTTCCAAAATATTGAGAAAAATATATTTTTCATCCCCAACTTCGAGGGCTGTTTTCTCCATTTAAATATGTACGATTGCAGATAAAAAGAGAATACGTGACAAATATTTTTACAAAAGCTACCTCATATATAAATTTCATCGAAATTGCCGATTGACGCTTCGATACATTCCCTTGTTGGAGCATTCTTTATTATATTGATCCTGAACAAACGTCTTTTTGCGTCTACCTAGTATTGCAGCCTTGAAAATATAGGTTGTCTAGGCTCCGGCTAAAGGAGTTGAAGAAGTAGTCGAGTAGTTGAATACTTGGATCGCGCCCAAGTATTCTTCGATAAAAGCACCCAAGTATGTCCCTTTATGCTGCGACTCGCACCCTAGTACAAGAGTCCATGTTCCTTTTTCATCGTGCAGTTATTTCGTGTGCATCGCTGAATCGAGCTGCTTTACGTGACGCGGCAATTTTCGATGCAAATTATTTATTCAGTGATCCAGCACCTGTGGTTAGAAATAATTCATGAATTTTTATTTTAAAAAATTAAGAAGAACCGAATCTTTTAACGCTGAGGTTATCGCGACTACTTTACCGCAAAGTGTTTTCTGTGACAGCATACACAGTCCCATCCAGAAAAATTGACATTTAGCGGAATAATTTTACGTGTGCTTTGGTCACTTGCAACTATTCCCCGTGCTCTAATTTTGAAACGATTGTTTTTCGTGGTATATTGAAATTGCTTGCCAGTAGTGACTTCGGTAAGGCAATTTAGAAGCTTGTTAAAAGTAATGGAAATGATTAGTTTCTGATAATGATAGTTTTAACTTTCACGTGTTAACCATGAAACTTCGAAAATGTAATATCAAACAGAAGCATAGATTATTGAACAATTGTTTGAAATTGTTTCGCGAAATGGTTGTTTCGCTTCGTGCAATGATTCCTACAATGTAATCCAATTTTTAAGTATTTCGATACGGTTTTAATAAAATTAGCTGCTCGTAACATATTTACGTTCCCGTGAAAAGTAAAAAAATTTAAATAGGGAATGTTTAACTTTAGAACTACCAAGGTAGTCAAAAGGACCGTATTCCTAATTTTTCATGGAAGATTTATAAATTTACTGTAGTAATTTTTGTACAATTCTCTGTGCTTTTTTGTTAATAATATAAATAAAGGTTTACCGCCACTGTCTTGGCAATGCATGACACTCTGCCAAAGACGAGTATTAAATTTGCTAATTTTAATTACAATTGTACATTACAATTGTACATTAATAATAATGTAAATTTGCTAATTCAAAAGCCTGCATGTTATAACATATTTAAAGTAGAACGAGTATACTCGTCTTGGCAATGCATGACACCCTGCCAAAGACGAGTATACTCGTTCTACTTTAACCCTTTGCGCTCCGTACGATTCTTCATCGCTGAAGAAAAGAAGTTTTATTTTGAACGGAAAAAATTACTATTGCTTGTAAAAGTGCTTGCTTTTATTCATTTCACAAATATCCTTTTTCCTCTCGTAAACGAAACATAGATTTTTAATTCTGTAAATCATTATTGGTGTGATATCTTTGAAAATTGAGCGCGATCATGCTGAAAACAGAATGTCTCCGTAGCGGAGCCAAATGAGCGCTAAGGGTTAAATATGTTATAACATGCAGGCTTTTGAATTAGCAAATTTTTTATGACCACAAACATAAACATAGAAACGTAAAAAACTTGAAAAAATACTACTGCTTGCAAATGATTATGTATAATAATATGTGTGCTCTTACCACGAAATAACAGAGCTTTGGTAAACAATAACGAAAAAAATACGAAAAGCAAATACAATTTTTAAAAAAGACATTTTTTACACAACCGGAGAAAAATACTTTAATGTATTAAAAATATATATCGTTGAATGAATTTTTCTAAAAAAGACGAGTATACTCGTCTTTGGTTTTATGCTTGCAAATGATTATGTACGATAATATATGTGCTCTTACCAAGAAATAACAGAGCTTCGGTAAACAATAACACTCAAAATATAAATAGAAACGGGAATGACTTCGTGTAATCTAGGCTTGGCAGCGAATGTGTTAAACAAGCTTAACGTTTCCACTATCAACGCTACCGATCGTTCAACAACACTAATTGTTTTAAATTCCTCCGTTTGATAATTCACAGTATCATACATAGAAATGTGCGCGCGCACGGTGTAATTTATCGATCGTGTTATTAATTCGATCCCCTCTCCCCTGCCGCATCTAATTAATTTGATTTTCCGGTTGACTATGTGTACCATTCACCATTCACTTGTCACTTTATACTGTGTCACTTTATAGCTATGTTTTTGCCGCGTAAAAGTCCGTATAATAGCTTAACATGCTATAATCTTCGAGGAAAAACCAATAAAACGGCGATATCTCGTGTCGTTGGTCGACATTTCACGATCCAGCTTAGTCACGTGTATCCCATCTTTTTGCACCGGTGAGCGGTACGATTCACGGTCTTCTCATCAAGTATCGAGCGTACTACGACAACCTTCGCCAATCAAAACGAAAACATCGGCTGGGTGGATGTAATTATGGTAGGACGTTAGGCGGCGGAATTCCGCTTCGCGGAAACACTCGGCACCGTGCTGTACTAACGAAGTGGCAGTGAAAAACGATGAGAACGCCATAGAACCGTCGCTGGCTCGCCTGCTAGTATTCTAGTATGTGTAAACTTTGCTTAGAGGAGCGCATATATAACCCTCGTGTCCTACCTGAGATGTTTTCCGCGAAAGTAGCTGATGTTTGTTTTGCGGCTAACAACACCCCGATTTGCGTGTATTCGAACACGATTCAGTTCACTTTTTTTTTCTCCTCGAATCGCGTTCTTCCGTTAGGGAAATGGAATGTCTTCAGTTACGGTTACTTCGTTAACGCGCTGGCAACCATGTGAACGAGTTGGCTGGATGTTTCGGAAACAATTTCTGAGATTTTTCATGTGACAATTTTTTTTTTTCTATTTTTTTCTTTTTTGTTTGAAGATTTTAGATTATATTACAGATTTGTTTGTTGCGTAGAATGAGTTATACAGAGTGGTCCATGTAGTGTGTGTACTGTTATAATTTTGAAAATACGCGTTGCACGAAAGAATGTTATGTACGAAAGTTACGTTGTTTAATCATTTGCCCTATAACCACGAGTCGATTAATACCGACGATTAAATTATACCTATTTGTGTCAAAGAAATTACAATAGTAGATGCTTGGAAAAATACAAAATCCGTCAGAAACAGATCTTTGATCGTGTAGATTACAGTTTTTTTACTTTGATTGGAAAATATTTTAACTAATAATTACTGTAGATGGATCATGGTGTCAGTTTGTAACTATTAAGTCACACGGTCCCATAGAGGGTTAAGATAAAATTTTATTTAAAAGATTTTAATATTAACATGTTTGAAAGGTAATTTTAAGATTAACACTAAACCTACCGACCATTAAACGATACTTATTTGTATCAAAGAAATTACAATAGTAGATGCTTGGAAAAATACAAAATCCGTCAGAAACAAATCTTTGATCGTGTACATTATAGTTTTTTTACTTTGATTGGAAAATATTTTAACTAATAATTACTGTAGATGGATCATGGTGTCAGTTTGTAACTATTAAGTCACACGGTCCCATAGAGGGTTAAGATAAAATTTTATTTAAAAGATTTTAATATTAACATGTTTGAAAGGTAATTTTAAGATTAACACTAAACCTACCGACCATTAAATGATACTTATTTGTATCAAAGAAATTAGAATAATAGATGCTTGGAAAAATACACAATGCTAGAGGAACAAATCTTTGACCATATATTTTACGGAAAATCACGAAAAAATACCCAAACGTGCACCGTTGATAATTTGTAAAATTTAGGTAAGAAATTACGAACCGATCATTTGACCGCTTTGGTAGCTTTAGTGTCAAAGAAACAATGTCGATCTTGGAATCTCCGAAACGGCTCCACCTGTAAAAAAAATTAACGCACTGCATAGTGTACCCTTTTAACCTCTTGGCTTACCGTTTCTTCAATCTTCATGCATATTAGTAATAGTTTTTCACGTCTTTGACACTCCGACAAACGCAAAGTATTAAAATATTGCATGTATTTTGTATTTGCTGATTTTCAATTTTGTAAATTTAAATTACAGTTAAAGTTAAAATTAAACTTTATCATAAATATTGTGTCATAAAAATTACAAACTGATTACTGACTTACTTGTGTGTATATAATCCATTATTTAAATTACTAAAAATTTAATTGCAATACAACTGAGCAGTTTGAATATTTATCTAATATTGATTCATCGTAACAATCGGTTACTGAGCTACCGATTCGCGGTTGGATGATCATCATTGTTGAAGAATGCAAATACGTTTACTCAGAAAATTGAGCGCACACTTATAAAATATCATAATGTAATGAAAATCGGCGAGAATATGATTGAAGACAGATATTTTAGTGCAATAACGCAATTTTATATGACATCGAAAACGTTACGACGTAACTTAATCCTCTATGGGACCGTGTGACTCAAAAGTTACAAACTGATGTACCTATATTTTAAAAAATTAATTTTGTTTAGTTATCACCGCATTATTAAATTTTATTACTGTATTACTGTAGCGACACCACGATACATGTACAGTAATTATTAGTTAAAACATTTTCGAATCAAAGTTAAAAACTGTAATCAATCGTAATTTTTTCTCTTACAGTGTTAACTAATGAAGTAATTAAT
Source organism: Ctenoplectra terminalis (assembly GCA_019453375.1). Taxonomy (NCBI): domain Eukaryota; kingdom Metazoa; phylum Arthropoda; class Insecta; order Hymenoptera; family Apidae; genus Ctenoplectra; species Ctenoplectra terminalis. The sequence continues at coordinate 58,598 of SMSQ01026253.1, forward strand.
AATGAAGTAAAGGATTACTTAATTAACATTTTCACATTCTTTTCTTAATACGCTATTATGAAAATCACAGAAACATTGCACCCAAGAGTTAAATTGATTCTAATTACAAATATCGTATTAATATTATTATACAACGAATATAAAAAATTAATCATTCAAGTTACTTTATAACATTATTATACGAGATAATTAATTTTTACGTCGATACCAACGATGTTTATAATAAAAAGGAAACCTGATATGAAAAAGTCTACAAAGGAAGTGTAATAATACAATTTCACTTCATTTTATAAAACAGAAGATTTAAATTAAAAATCCTGAAAAAAGCTTCTTTTGTACAAATTTAATATTATCAAGAACAAAGGACCGCTGGTTCCCTTGTTTTATTTGTATTCGAACTCACATGTTTTAGCTCACTAGCTTTTCCTTTCGACCTGAAGATTGCTTCGGTTTAACGCGATTAAAAAATATTTGTATGGTATTTATCCTATAATATGATAACTCAAAATATTTTTCATTTATTCAGAAAATAATGTCATTTCTATTGCCAATTATTTAATTAGCCCTGTACATCCTATATTAAATGAATACGACTCAAGTATCTCGACAAAAAAAACAGAAAAAGAAATTGTATTTGGAGTTCATGAAAAGTGAATGAAACCAATTTCATTCGTGCGTAATTCTAGTATTTCTCACGTAATCAAAGTCACGCATACGTGAGAACGATACAGAAATAAAGTTGGTAGAACAATATCACAGAATTGCCCTAATTAATTCATTCGTCTCTATCCTGCGAACTCTGAAACTGAATCTTTACGCTGTTCACTTAGAAACACCAGACTGATTAGATCACGAACAAGCAACCATGGCCATTCCTGTGCAAAAGCTTTATTTTGAATCGTTTAAGAACGTTATAATTACATTATTTGATTAACAAAATATTTCCACACCGCAATACCTTATTTCCTATTATTTTTGAACACGTGAACGGTAAATCACATATTTATTAATTTATTATGGTATACTGTGTCTATTTTTCTAAATTATTTTTCAGGTTTTCGAAAATTTTTATTTAGTCTGTTAACGGATACATTTCTAATAGCAAATTATTTAAATTACGAATAAAAATTGGCGTAGAAATTAACACATTACGGACGGGCGACGAAATTTTTTACATTTTATATTTCATATCCTAAGCAAGAATTTATTCTAATTTTATTTCGTAATAAGATTTACTAAAATCAGGTTCCATCGTCAATGTGTTAAAATGATACATATTAAAGAATATTCTAAATACGCTTATAAATATATTCTAATATTCTAATTCCTTATGTAAACAAGAATTTATTCTAATTTTATTTCGTAATAAGATTTACTAAAATCAGGTTCCGTCGCCAATGTGTTAAAATGAAACATATTAAAGAATTTTCTAAATACGCTTATAAATATATTTTAATATTCTAATTCCTTACGTAAGCAAGAATTTATTCTGATTCTGTTCTGTAATAAGATTTACAAAAATCAGGTTCCGTCGTTAACGTGTTAATATGAAACATATTAAATCATTTTCTATCTATGCTTATGAATATATTTGTTTATGAAGTATAAATCCACAGCAGTAAAGTGAAAATGGTTAATTACAAAAACGATATTTTTTAGTGAAGCATTCTAAATGTAAAAACCTAATATTTTTTAAATTCCTCTGACATAAAAATTCAGTAACATACAAACTATTCAAAAAACCCATTCAATATTTATATAGTGCATTGAACGAAAAAAAAAAGCTTACTAAACACAGATCGGAAGGTTAACCGTTTCATAATCATCCGAAGAACACTCCCAAAAACAAATGTACCTATATATAAAAAGAAAAAAAAAAAAAATAGAAGATTGATTCCAGAAATAAAAAATCAGCAAAAGTAATACAATAAACCATCCGAAAATTCATATTAGAATCTTAGATCATTAGAATCATCTTTACGTATTTGCTTACACTTCTTATTTCATAAAAATTTCAAAGTGCCTGTAAAAATATAGAAACACTTCCATCCTCTCGAATCAAAATAAACCGTATAAAAAGCGAATGAAATTTTTCGTATTACATATCGAATAAAAATCGTGTAAAAACAGAATCGGATGTATAAAACTTACCGATAGTTCGACAGCAATTACAAGGTGCGATACATCGCGAGAGAAGACACTGAAAAATATGATACCCTCATTTCTGTGTCCGAGATTAGCCCGAAAGGTGTCTACGGTGGCAAAACATGATCACAAATCGCGGTCATGGGCTTTAAAAACGTAGCGAACGCACTGGTTGTAAAACCGGGGTCGCTAGTTACTTCCAGGAAGGTTACCAGGTTCTTCTTCGCTGTTTTTACCGACATTAATTGAACCTTGGTACAGCTTGAAGGATCCATCTATTTCTCTTTCGCAGTATTCCCCTATTCTGTTTCGAATCCTGCCGGCGGTTCACCCTCGACAGTGCTCCACGAAAGAGTTTATGCCTTTATTGCGAGGATGCATCTGGTACACGTCTTACGTTGCCGTTGCTGCTTCGTCGTAAAAAGACGATATCAGCTGTATTTCGTGAATCTTGGTCTGCACCTTCTAGGAAGGATGCATAACGTGTGGATTCGGAACGAAGGGAGCAGCGAGGCTGCGTTGGCATCTAATACGCTTGAGAGGCGAAACAAACACGAACGAATCCTCGAAAAGCTTCTCCTCTTTCTTGTTTATGCGCGGCGTGGAAAAAGAAGCGAACGTTAAAACTGTGACGATAAAAGCACTTCGCAAATCGTTGCACCGATGCTCTGTGATTTTCTTGGGGGGGAAAATCGCTTGGTGCAATTTTCTAATTGCGACATTGGAAAAAGGAATTTAATGTTCTTACATACGTATCGAGCTGGGGTATTTGTTTTATTTATTTCTGAAAATATAAGGATTTTTCGAACGGATATGAGTGGAAGTATGAATGTAGACTTTAATTGTTTTCTTAGAAAGAAAATTTGTTATATCGTGTGTTCGTTTTAAGTGGACGCCCTGGAGTGTCGCGGGAGGAGCTGGAAGTATTTAGAAAATGGTTTTTTTTGAATAATGTTTAGTATTTGTATTGATATTAACCCTCTATGGCGTTATGTGACTTAAAAGTTACAAACTTTTATTTAAAAATATTATTTACAAATATTATTACTGTTTATTATTTAAAAAATTTATTTTATTTAATTATCACTGTACTATTAAATTTGATTACTGTATTACTGTAGTTATACTACGATCCATCTATAGGAATTATTATTTTTAAAGTGTTTAAATCAAAGTGAAAAATTGTAATCAATCGTAATTTTTTCTCTAATAAACAAACAAAATAGAGGGTTAATGTATACATTATTAATGTTGTAATTAATTTGTAAACGATATTAATGTTATAATTAAATATTTGATGGTGTGTATGGGTTTATACATGTACCTGATAATATTTAATTTTTATTTTGTTATTGATAAGTTATGAGTTTTACCAGGAAAGTGCACTTATTAAATAATTAGCATTAGATTTGCGTGTGTTGATCGAATTATTTTTACGTATATTTGTAGACGGAAATACATTCTTTTTGTTTGTGATAAAATTAGTTCATTTTATGTTGAGTAGATAGATTTTTATTAACCTTCTATGGGACCGTGTGACTTAAAAGTTATAAATTAATGTATTTATATTTAAAAAAATTAATTTTATTTAGTTATCACTGTGCTATTTTTGATTACTGTATTACTGTAGTTATACTACGATCTATCTATAACAATTATTATTTTAAAAGTTTTCAAATCAAAGTGGAAAACNTAAATCAAAGTGAAAAATTGTAATCAATCGTAATTTTTTCTCTAATAAACAAACAAAATAGAGGGTTAATGTATACATTATTAATGTTGTAATTAATTTGTAAACGATATTAATGTTATAATTAAATATTTGATGGTGTGTATGGGTTTATACATGTACCTGATAATATTTAATTTTTATTTTGTTATTGATAAGTTATGTTTTTTACCAGGAAAGTGTATTTATTAACTAATTAGTACTAAATTTGCGTGTGTTGATCCAATTATTTTTACGTATATTTGTAGACGAAAATACATTTTTTTTTAATGATAATATTAGTTCATTTAGTTCATTTTATGTTGAGTCGATAGATTTTTATTAACAGAGATTTATCTGGCACATTTTTTGTATATAAATTTCGTTTCGAGTGTACACTTTTCTCACACATAATTGTCGAAAGTAAACACGAAATCTAAAATTCGTGAAATCAACGAGTTCCGGTCTGTGTTTAACTGCATTCTGTAAAATCACTGTTACAAAATTGTTTATTTTATTATTCGAAGGCAAAGCAAACGTATGAAGTTTCTATTTTAGAATTTCAATTTACGTCCACCATCTGTGAACACACACGTATGTTTATCCTGCGATATTACAGCACGGTTTCGTGGAAAATATATGAAAATGGTATACAATAAATTTGTTATTTCTTACAATTAGTTAACCAGTACACTAAAATTTTATATTGGAACCATTCTTACTCCTCAATCAATGATTTACTATCCTGTCTTATTGCCTGTCTAACATGTTTCACGATTTTTTTTTTTTTTTTATTCAATGTTTCTTCCCGTATCCGTTGTATAATCATGCTAATACAATTTCATACCACTTTTACGTTCCGCGACGTTGTACCTTGATTCGACGCTAAAATTGCAGCTAATATAAAAACTTAAACTCTTTTCCATTTCTTACTAAATTCTTCGCTTTGTATATTTTACTTAGCGTTTCATAATAAAATATATGATTTGAAGTCGTACGTTACAAACCTTTTCAAAGTAACGTTTCAATTCCTATTAAACGAGCCTTGTTTCTTCTTGATAAATGTGTAGCTTTATTTAACTTTCATCATTTTCAACGTGTTTCAAGATTTAAGTGCTTTTCAGTTTCTATTTTTATCCACATCTGACCACAAATCATCGAACACTTAACAAATTTAAAATATAGAAAAGAATCATGAATTGTAATCACCTTTTAAGATTTTATTGAAAGTTTGCTTTAATAAAAATTTTCGTGCATATATTATATATTCTAACATATTTTATTCACATAAACACCCACAGGTTAATTATAAATTTATTTCAAGTGCACGCTAATTTTTCCTGTAAAATTCAGTGATCCATAAATCAAAAAGTCTTGAATTCCTATAGAAGACGAAAATTTAATACTCGAAGTGCATATCTTGCACATTCTAACATATTTTATTCATATAACCACCCACGGCTTAATTACATATTTATTTCCAGTGCATATTAATTTTTCCACTAAAATTCAGTAATCCATAAATTAAAAATCTTTACTTCCTATAGAAGATTGCCTATACAAGACTTCCTTTTCAGTGCACGCTAATTTTTCTAGTTCAGTGCATGCTAATTTTTCCAGTAAATTTCAGTAATCCATAAATTAAAATGTCTTTATTTTCTATAGAAGTCGAAAATTAAATACTTGAAGTGCATATATTGCATATTATAATATATTTTATGCACATAAACACTCACAGCTTAATTACATATTTATTTCCAGTGCACACTAATTTTTCCACTAAAATTCAGTAATCCATAAATTAAAAAGTCTTGATTTTCTATACAAGACAAAAATTGATTGCTGCAAATGCATATATTACTTATTGTAACATATTTTATTCACATAACCACCCACAGCTTTAATATAAATTTATTTTCAGTGCATACTAGTTTTTCCAGTAAAATTCAGTAATCTACAAATTAAAAACTCTTGACTTCCTATGCAAGACTGAAATTAAATATTTGAAGTGCATACATTGCACCTCCTAACATATTTTATTCACATAACCACCCACAGCTTTATTATAAATTTATTTTCAGTGTACACTAATTTTTCCAGCAAAATTCAGTAATCCATAACTAAAAAAAAGCCTTGACTTCCTACAGAAAACAAAAATCGAATACCCAAAGTGCATACATTGCACCTCCTAACATATTTCATTCACATAACCACCCACAGCTCAACAATATATTTATTTCCAGCGCACACTAATTTTTCCAGTAAAATTCAGCAACCCATAAATCAAAAACTCCTGACTTCCTATACAGGACGCGAATCGAATACTTAAAGAAAAGTTAAACGTTTAACGGTACGTTCGCAGGCGCAAGATAATAAATCTCCGGTTCGAAATTTACTTATTTATTCCATGAACAGAAAAAAACTAAAAATAAAATAAAATAAAATAAAATAAAATAAAAAATGTTAAATCCGATAAGTATCGGGAGAGGGCGCGCAATCGTAAGTTGAAATCTCCTTAGTTAGAGGACAATCGAGAGAGGGGATTCACTGGATCGTTTAATGTTTCTGTAAGAAACGCAGACTCGCCTCTGCACTTTCGACCAACTTCTCGAGACGTTAGATTATGGTATACTTCGGTTCACTCTCTCCTTTCCTTTACCCTCTTCATGGAAGCGGAAAAAAGTTCTTCCTTGACTCGGTATAACGTAGGTGGGCGCTGTGTTCTCCTACCTGTGTTTCTTTCACGTTAGAGCCCTTCTGGCTAAACTTCTGGGCCATTAATTTACATTAGGACATTTTTCAAGAGCTCCCGACGCCCGTGTACCTTAAAATTGGCGAAGTCTTCTTTTTCACGGCGCCCCCTTTCCAGGAAAGAGCCCTCGAGTTGTTCGTGCTTCCCTTGTCGACGTTACGCTTGAATTCTTTACCATTAAACGGCGAAGCAGAAAGGACAGGCCATGTGTTGGATAATTTTATTAACCGTTCTGTCTCGTTTTTTTATTGTTCAGAGGCCTCGATAGAAAAGATTGTAAACTAAGGAAAAATTTTCTCACCAATTAGCGGATAAAGTATATTTGTATTTCAGAGAGGACAGACTGAGGAGTATTGGATCGTTTTCTTTTTTTTTTTTTTTTTATTAATA
>SMSQ01026253.1:84703-95800 GCA_019453375.1 Ctenoplectra terminalis
TATATATATAACAGTCTATTAAAACTTATTTCTACCGAAGAAATCATAGTGGAAGGCACATAAAAAAATTCATAATGCAAGGTAGACGAAGCTTTATCTGCATTTTTAAGAGAAATTATGATTTCTTCGATAGAAATAAATATTCTTCAATCGTCGGTAGTCCCGTTCGTGTTAATTTGAAATTAACGTAATGCGGCACTCTTGGTCGCCCAGTTCTATCATTATTTGTACGCGAAACAATTTTCTTTCCACGTTTAATTTTTTTCTTTCTGCCTTTAATTTTTTCTTTCAACGTCCAGCATAATTTTCGTATTTTATCCAAAGGTTTCAAAATTTTCAGCACCCCCACGATTTCAAGCGACGAGTGGCCACTGATCACAAGTCTACTTATATCTCGCTATTAATTCGAATACAGAAATCTCTAGCGTGCTATATTTTTCAATATAATTTATCGGCAATCGATAGATTCAAGCATCCTCTCGCGATGCGATTCGTTCGTGTATTTAAAATATTCATTATTCCTTCTCGAAAGCTGTTTCATCTCGTATGTACGCTTTTATAGTACGTGCATTACTTGACGCAAGTTGTTGAAGATGTAGATCAGTCTTTAAAAATCAGCGAAGGGAGTGCGTTTGCGAGATTGAAAGCGCTCGGAAGCTCGCGCTCATAGTTAACTGTAATCCATTGAGAACTCTCTCTGGCTAATACGGGTAGCAGCAGGAAAAGTGAATCGACGTCGAGAAATGGTTACGTACTTTAGACTGTACTTGAGCTGCTCGAATCCGGAAAGTGTCGCTGTTTGAAACGTGTAGCGGAGGAAACGGATACAAAGGGTATAAAGGGTGTATAAACTTGATGCAAATATAACGTGTAATTATTACTGGCACATTAGCCTGCTGTGTTGGCACTGTATAATATAATTAGAAATTCATTCGACGTAATTGATGAAAATTGCGTTACAATGAAAGGTGAAAGAATTGTAGGAATTAATTTCTTTTTTTATTTATCTGTTAAGGTAATATTGTAGCTATTAGATGGTTAATAATTATACAGTTAAGCTATAATAAAAATAATATATTAGTATGCATACGAGACATAGTAAGCTTATACAGTGTCGGACAAAATTGTGAAGATAGAAATTTGGAAATATTTATTATGTAGTGTATTTTTGTTGTTTATAGTCGTAAATTGTAATAGAATTATTTTTATAGTAAATAAAAATAAACACTGAATATTCAAAAATAATTGGAACTCGTCAAATTTAAAGGAATTGAATTGTGAGCTCGCTTACAAATCTCAATTGCAAATAAAGTTATGGAGAAAGATAATAGAGCAAATTGAATCCTGTATAAAATAATGATAAACTGTAAAATATAAAGTATCATGCATCCACTATTTATTAATAAAACAAAAGCAACTTCAGGGACAACATACTAATACAGTGGGTGATCAAATTATTATGATCACTTCGAAGTAATTATTTATTCAAACTCTGAGCAAGAATGGAATTGAAAGTAGAATTGAAATAACACGTTTTTCAGTATAGAAATTATTCTTAGGTTTCTAATAATGTATAACGATGATTTTAAATCTGCTACGAATTATTAAAAAAATTGTTAAAATATAAAAAATGTAAAGCTAGTAAATGTATATCAAAAATATAGTAAGTACACACACTGCTACTTAATAATGTTACAACAAGTAACAATCAAGGAAAACACGTGTGAACAAAGATAATCTCATAAATCACAACTATCAAGTCACGCTACTTCAAATGAACAATAAATAAAATGTTAGCCTATTAGAAATATACCTCTTACCGTACATCAACGAAGCAAAATAGTTTGGCCAATAAATCAAAATATAGTCAAATTCTATGTGTCAAGAACAAAAAAACAGTACCAACATGTTCTTATTATTCAAGACACAATATTACCAAAAATATGAAATACGTAACTCTTTCCTCTGACCATAATAATTTGATCACTCTCTGCATAATAACATTTGGTAAGACTAGAAATATTATGGTTCCATTACTCATTAATAAAACGAAAGAAACTTTTAGGACAACCTTATACATTAAATTGTGCCAAAGAAATTAAAATTAAAAGTGCACGAAAAAATATATCATCCAAAAGAAACAGACCTTTATTCATCCTTTCTACAGAAAATTCCCCAAAATAGTATCTGACTTTTGCTCCACCCTGTATTTCAAACGAATTAAGAGATATTCTCATTAAACAGAAAAAAGAAAAAAAGAAAAAGAAATTCCTATTATATTCATGCCAGAGATGTACGCATAGCTGCGAATGTGTCCACGAAAGAATGCATCTATTCTTATCGGTGATTTATTCGTTGCATAATAAAATCTCCACAGTCGTGGCATACTACTGGAAACAACGGTAGAATTGCGTCTAAAGAAAGCAATAAAGAATTCAGGTCATGCAATTTCTTCGCACTTTCGTGTCGGATGAAACGTAGGCAAACAATGTTGCGCCATGCCAGTTAACGTTGTCATTAAAAGTGTGTTACAACTGGTTGGTGTTTCCTTCTTTCAAACCGTGGCTCCCAGAGTGGTTGTTTCCATCGATTTCCACGGTGCAATAAGCAGGATTTCAAACTTAATTTACGCCGGGAAATGACGTTCGTGTCGTCGTTTCCGCGAAGCTCTTGAAAATCGCCGCTACTATACAGGAACTCTGCCTTCGAGATCGAGAACGGGATAAATTACAGCTCCTCCGCCTAACACTTGCCCCAAAATTTCCATCTTCGACTTTAAAAGTGGATATCAGCATCGCTTTAAAATATGTGGATCTAAATTTAAGCTGAACATTTTTTATTCCTTGTACGTAGACTGCAGGCTCTTGTACGAATTCATATTTTTGAGAATATAGGAAACAAAGTAGGACCTCGGTAGAAAATTATTCCACCTACCAAGTATTATGAAGAGCACTATATTTTGGATATTTTTGTGAATATTGCATGTTTAAATTTTCTACAAATGTATAAAAATTCACGATATACTCACGCGTATAAAATTTTTCTAAAAGATAAGAAAATAGATTTAGTTTAATTCGTGTGGGATGAGAAACATTGTTATCGTTTTAATATCATAAAATATCAGGACAGAAGGTTTCAAAAATTAGTTTTTAACTATTGCGTGAATTGTACTTTAATTGTTTTTTTATTTTAATTATTGCGATATAATTCTTAAACATTTATGTACGCGTATTTATTTTTTATAGGTATTTTAACACTTTCTGTTAGAAACATGATTACTATATTATGCACACGTACATTTGTAAATATAAGCATAAATATTTTTTATTACTTTTTGTCTTATTATAAAATAATAACGAAAAGGCACATTTTTACGCTGACAAAAAATATTTAACTATTTTTTAATTTCAGATTGAGCTAATAATAAATAGATATACAGCATCTACTCGTTGAATTGATACTACTGAAAATTCTTTTATGATTATGTGAAAAATTCATATTTTTGTAAGTAAAAAGAATCCCAATTTAATAAATAAACACCGTATACCAGGAAATTAATAAAGAAAAATATTGAGTACTGTCATACTATTATTATTGTACGAGAAATTTTCTTCCACAAAAATTTATATTTTTGCAACTGGTCCCAATTAAATAAGCATAGTAATTAATAAAGAAAAATACTGACAACGAGTACTATTATAGTAATTTTATTCTACAAGAAATTTTCTTCCACAAAAATTTATATATTTATAAATAGTCCCAATTCAACGAGTAGATACTATATACAAGGAAACCAATAAAGAAAAATACTGAGTATTGTTACACTAATCTTACTCTACGAGAAATTTTCTCTCACAAAAATTTACATCTTCATAATTGGTCCCAATTAAATGAGAAACGTCCAAACTAACCCAGATACGATCTCCCAGATTTATTCACCCTGAGAGAAAAATCCTATAATCAACTAATAAACCCTTCGCGACTCAATTTATTAATACAAGAATGACCAAACCCGCACGAAACCATAACAAACTACAAATAGAAAAGAAAAAAAAAGTTGCAGAAAAATACCATTGAAACAAGTCGCTCCCAAAGGACGAGGTGGCTGTTTACACGCGCCACAGCCCCAATAATGCTTTTACTTCTTTAAAAAATTTTCCTAATTCCCAGGAAAACAGATCTTTAACAAAATTGAATCTCCAAATTCTACACGTTCAATGTTCAAGATTAAAAAATTATTTGAAAAGCGTAAAAGATTATTGGATCGAAGAAGTCCCGAGCATCCTACCAGAGTTAAGTGAAAAAAATTGCAGAAATTATTCGTACAATTACGATTAATTGGCAAACCAATATTCATCGAAAGTAATTGCACAGATCCAACGGAATTTTGAAACAATCGTCACCCCGTTTTCCAATCTCGTTCGTGTCTTCCGTGAAATCCTTTGATACCAATTGTTCGAGGATTCGCCGAACAATTATTGGCTCCGAAGCGGGACGGCTATAAATAACGTTACCGATCTCGTTGTGTCTAACCTGTTCCTTCGTACGATTACGAATTTTGCATAGGAATGTCCGTTTTACTTTGTCGCTGCTGGTCTACATTAAATCAAAGATGATTTACTAGCCGATCAATTAGCTTGTCGAACTTACCGCGACGATACGTCGGTTATCGATATCGCTTGAGGCTCTGTGCTTCCTATGAAGATGGAATTACTGGGTCCAATTACTTCGTGGTGATGCATCATACCCGTCAACTTAGGTGTACCGACGTAAGCAGATTTTATGCGAATGTGGAAACACGCGTGCAGATTGAAATTTCACATCGAGAAACGAAATCGTTCCTGCGATTCTTTCTCACGCTCCGTATTTTATAATTGGGACCAATTTTTTTTTTTCTTTAACCGTTTTACAGCCAAGAAGCGCGATCGCGCTGCTCAGATCGAAGTCTAAAAGTGCTTCATCGATCTATGGCAATACGTCACTAGCATTATCGTTTGAAAAAATTTTACAAAACCGAAGTTTTTGCTCCTGCGATCTTCGTAGCGGCTGTCTTTTAATCCTTTGCACTCGAAGTTTTTTTTTTTTCATTCATATTACCAGCAACTCGAAGCAGTTTCAGTGAAAAAATCATATTTATACATGTTACAGTGAAACACCGAAATCTGGAGAATGTCGACTTTCTCCGGTGAATGTCAACATTCACATAGTCGCTTGGCGTATGTCCGAAATATTTGCTAAGTACCCTTATTTCTGACTTACACCGGTAAATGTTGACATTCGCCATGCACTAATGGTGATTTGATATAATTATTGTGGTAAATAACTCGTTTATAAATATTGCAAAAATTTGAATTACCGAAGTGGATATCTGACGCGAGTTAAATTCTGTTTGCAGGTATAGAAACGAAGTTTGCGGGCTCCAGTTGCAACGATCTTGTAACTTCAGACGGCGCAGGCTCTACGATAATTAGTGGCCATTTTGATCAGAGAATTAGATTTTGGGATACCAGAGCCGAATCAAGCTCGAACGACATTTTACTGGAAGGAAAGGTCACGTCGCTAGATCTATCTCGTGGTAAGTTTTGTTTCCATGTACGATAATATACAGAAGTTGGACGAAATGCTATCTTTTCTAAATCTTTGTTAACACTTTAACAATGGAATCGTTCCGCCGAAACTGTCCTAATATGGAACCTTTGTATTAACAATGAAAACTTTCTGTCGCTATCAGGCCATTATGCCGAAAATTTACATTTAATACAAAAAGTAAAAACGCATCATTTTTTGTAATGCAGAGAGAGACTTATTTTACTAATTAAAAATATTAATAATTTATTTGACTATAATAAGTGCAAAGGTTATTTTCTATGTCTAGTTGCAGGTCGCAGAAGATACACATGTACATATTTGGAGTAAAATGATAAAACACACGTTAAATCCTCACATTATGTTAATTGCATGATTCTCCTTACAAAGTTGCATTGTTATCATTATGTGCACACTTCTGATGTTAACATAAAGTTAAATCATTATAAAAAAATGATACTGATTATATACTTACAGTTCTAACAGTTTAACAATTTAACACTAGACCTACTGAACCAGTCAAAATGATAATTATAATTTCTTATAGAATAATGTGAGTCTAAAATGATAATTTCTTATAGAATAATGTGAGTCTAAAATTATAATTTCTTATGGAATAATGCGAGTCTAAAATCATAATTTCTTATAGAATAATGTGAGTCTAAAATCATAATTTCTTATAGAAATTTTATAATTTTACAACGATGTATTTTGTATGTATTTTGGGGAATTTTCTATGACTTTTTGTAAAAAATATGTACCTATCATTTTTATTTCTTTGATACAAATAAGTCTACTTCAATCGCTGGTAATTCTAGTATCAAGGAAGGAATTCGAAATTGTTTATCCATGTATTAAAATTAAATTTGATGTATGATTTCTTAACACATTACAGACGGGTGACAAAATTTCTCGTATTTTGTATTTCATATCTGGACAAGGTAAAAATATTAAACGATCGCGAATAAAAGATTACTTTTAAAAATTATCTTAACTTAAACTTTAAATTATGATCTATATTTAGAACACAAATAATTCCCAAAAGTACTTACGCGAGCATGAATTTATTCTAACTTTATTCCACAGTAAGATTTACAAAAATAAGGTCCCGTCGTCAATGCGTTAACGTTCGGATGAAAACGTTTCGAATATCAGCTGGAATTTTTAAAATAAACGCGCTAAAAAGAAAATATGATTGTACGCGAGAATAAATGTCCTTGTCCATCATTTTCGTGACAAAGAAAAATGTGTTGAAGCTTACTAAATTATTAATCAGTCACATCGAATGCACTTTAAACACACGCGAGAAGGAAGTGGCCAGACTTGTAGAGAAATGGATGGGTCCTTGCATTACGAGAATACTCGAGCTTTACAGAAGCTGAAAAATTGTATTGCAAGCAAGCACTTGTGCGTGAATGTTCTTCCATATCCACCTGTCTTTATATCAAGTGACTTTTCGTCATTTTTTAAAATTAAAATTATACTACAAAAAACTTATTCTTTAAACAAATATGTTTCAAATATTAAAAATAAGCTGAACGATGAAAGATATATTGCTTACTGATCTTATTAATATTTAATTAACAGTCAACCTACAGTTAATCTGTGTTAAAAATAATGTTAAATAAACGAGACGATTTTTTTTTAAAGAGAATTTATGAATCTTACCATTTCCACGGTACGTCTCGCAATAAAGGATTTAATTATTGGAACGATTCTATTATTGTTACCAAATACCATCATTCGAATCATTTAATTTCCTGCGTTTAAAATTTACAGGCTTCATAATTTCACTTGAATGAATATTACGAAACTTTAAACAGCTTGATGAACACCAGAACTACCGACGATTAAAAAAAAAAATTATACTTATTTACACCGAAGAAATCAAAATTAAAGGTATGTTAAAAAGTATATAACGCAAAGGAGACAAACTTTTATGTATATTCTTAACAGAAAATCACGGAAAGTTCCACAGAAGGCACCGCAGAAAATTTATAAAGCTTGCATTAAAAATAACGAATCGATCATTTTGATCATTTCGGTAGTTCTACTGTTACTCTCAAATTGAATAATTTAATCTAAAAAAAATTGAATCTAAAATTATTACAGTTCTGAATGATGGAATAATTTTTATAAAATCTTTTATCATATTACAAATCGATAAAATGATAAACCTTAAGTGCAACGGAAACGGTCAGAGCAATGAGTTGATTGGAGGTATGACAACTTGACGTATCGCAATTTGTGGTTTCCGGACTTCGATCAATAAACTGTACAAAGAAGTATAGAGTGTTATTGAAGTCGATACATAAACAGTAAAACATTAATATAAATGTGTGAAAACGACGACGAGCGTCTGTCTGAAAGGAAACATACGATTGGTTAAAAAAATTTTCCTCGTGTACATATAAATGAAATGCATTTCGCAAAAAATATACCAATGATTTTACATAAATATTCTGAAATAAAATACCTTCGCAAATCCTGAAATAGAAACGCTAGCACATGCTTAAACCATCTGTTACTGAACTGAGGCGAATGCATGAATAATAAATCACCCATATTAGAGGGAGAACAAAAGATAACAACGTAAACTAAGTCGGTAGAAACAGTGCAGGCACGTAGCGATAAAGTAGCAGACAGATAACAGAAAACAAACTTGATCGCTTCGTGACAATAATACCATTCATCAAAACTGTTCAAATAATTAATAGACACGATTATAGATATGCAACATGTTAATGCAATATGCGGGCAATAATTTAGGAATTAATTCACTGCTTGAAAAACATAACATAAACACACATACGCTTTATTCCATCTTGTTTTCTACTTCCTGTTAAGTAACACAAGCTCCCTCTAAGAGGTGTGCTAAAAGCTGAATTTACACTATCACTTACAACTGTTCGAACGACTTCCAAAGTCGATGAACTTTCTCTTCGGTAACTCAGATTTAACCCTTTCGCTGTCGACATCCTTCGAACTGAATTCAGACGATTTTTATCGTATAGTAGAATTAACCCTTTGCGGACGGCGTGATTTTAAGATGTTTCTTTATGTTGACTCCCACAGT
This sequence comes from Ctenoplectra terminalis, assembly GCA_019453375.1. Lineage (NCBI taxonomy): Eukaryota > Metazoa > Arthropoda > Insecta > Hymenoptera > Apidae > Ctenoplectra > Ctenoplectra terminalis. Next base: position 93,366 of record SMSQ01026253.1, read on the forward strand.
GTTCGTGGAGTCGATTATATAGCATCAAAGATGCCAACACAATTTATAACAATAATATAAATAATATATTTAATTCGGATAATATAAGTTCACAGTGTAATAGTTCACAGTTCTTGTGCAGTTCTAATCCAGTTCTAATACAGTTCACGTTCAATTCTGATGTAGTTCTCGTTCAATGATAATACAGTTCTAATGTAGTTCTAAGTTCTAATGCAGTTCACACACAGTTCTGGTCTAATCGTAATAGTGACATTCCTTAAATATTAGACACCCTTGTTAGGCGTGTCGTCGCCAAGAGGGTGGGAGGCATGCTATGTCCAATCAGTTCGAAATTCTGGTGTCAAGAGAGGTGGTCAATGTCACGCCCTCAGAGTTCGTATGTAAGTCCCAAGTCAGGTAGGTGCAGATGTGACGGTGTCAGAAGGTCGCAGCTCAAGTACACGTGCGTCAGTTCTTGGTGAGGATTTAGGGTACGGCACTTTGCTATTGAGCAGAAATCGACAAACACCGAAATATTGGCCAGTTTCTAGGTCGTAAACTAATAACATGCCAGATGTGAGAATGACCGTTCTCAAAAATAGCTAGAGTTTGTCCGTATCATAAATTAAGTCGTTCGCTGTCCTTAACACTTTAAGCGATTTTCATTCATAGCGCTCGAAGATGTTAAATTATAGACATATATGTAGATAGTACATGCACAAAGTTATTTTTGACGAACGCATATATGGGTTTCTCGGCCGTAGCAACGCGTTTGTTTGGGACATATATATGCGTCTTTCGGCCTTATCAATTGTTAGAGAAATCGCGGTAGACGAACGGCTGAAGCAGGCCATGTGCGTTTCGTCAAGGCACTTCCCCACTTAAGGGAAATTCCTTGGGACCTAGGGCAATAAACTCAGGCAGATATACTGGCGGGAACGTCCTCACGACTCCTCGATAGTCCAAGGAAAGGACATTATTGTAACCGCCTTCAGAGCGAACACACGCATTATTAAAACGCACATCAAAAACGCCTACAGACTCTTTTCTGAAAAACCGTTCGAATCCTGATTCCACCTTACACAATTGTTTTCGCCGAACGCATATTTGGGTTCCTCGGCTAAATTGATGGTTTCCGTAGAACACATATGCGGCGGTAGTCCGCAAAGGGTTAACACGTTGACTGCCACGCGCAATTTACGTGGTTTGCCAATGGCGCCAACATGAATTTCTTATTATGCGATGTATTAGGTTGGGAACTATGAAACGGGCGTTTTTTGTTTAGTCTGTGTTCAGCTGTGTTCAATTTTTTTACTTTATTTATTGCACGCAAATGTTTTAACACAGCCGTACGACTAGTTGCTAGTTTAGACCCAAGTGTTGGACTAGTTGTGCGTGGATCGGATTCCACGGTCGTCCTTAATTCCTGGTTATCAATATGGGCCGGTTGTCTTCCTCGAGGCTCATTCACGATACTCAAATTGCCGGAACGAAATTTTTCGAACCAATATCGAGAATTTTTTTCATCGGTGGATCCATCTCCGAATGCCTGATTAATATTTCTCCAAGCTTGAGCCGCGGTATGATTTAATTTAACAGAAAGTGTTACAACCGTCTTATAGTATGGAATCGATAGTAACACAATATATTTGTTTTAAATCAACATGTTGATTAATAGTTTACACAAAGACAAGCTAAATATATGTAAATTAAATATACAATACATGCTGAAAATTTCTTTCATATCAAACCGGAGAAAGTGTTACAACGGCATGGGGTCGATAATAACACAATAATTTTCTTTTTTCAAATCAACATACCAAGGCAAACTAAATACATGTAACTTAATTATACATGCTGAAAATTTCATTCAAATAACAACGGTATCCTATTTTGTCGAAACTTTCAGCACAAGTATACTCGACATACATCTATAAACATACCTTCGCTATTTCATTCATACATATATTAGGTTGGAAACTATGAAACGGGCGTTTTTTGTTTAGTCTGTGTTCAGCTATGTTCAATTTTTTGACTTTATTTATTGCGCGCAAATGCTTTAACACAGCTGTACGACTAGTTCCCAGTTTAGACCCAACTGTTCGACTAGTTGTGCGTGGATCGGATTCCACAGACGTCCTTAATTCCTGGTTATCAATACGGGCCGGTGGTCTTCCTCGAGGCTCATTCACGATACTCAAATTGCCAGAACGAAATTTTTCGAACCAATATCGAGAATTTTTTTCATCGGTGGATCCATCTCCGAATGCCTGATTAATATTTCTCGAAGCTTGAGCCGCGGTATGATTTAATTTAAACTCGTACAACAAGAGTAGATGTAAATCGCGTTTTGTTTCCATCTGGTTTAGGATAAAAATAAAATAAAAATGGGATACAAAGACGAAAAAATTTTACAAAATGAGTAAGAAGAATACCTTTAAGCTTTATAAATAAAA
>SMSQ01026253.1:96687-140516 GCA_019453375.1 Ctenoplectra terminalis
ATTTTTTTCATCGGTGGATCCATCTCCGAATGCCTGATTAATATTTCTCGAAGCTTGAGCCGCGGTATGATTTAATTTAAACTCGTACAACAAGAGTAGATGTAAATCGCGTTTTGTTTCCATCTGGTTTAGGATAAAAATAAAATAAAAATGGGATACAAAGGCGAAAAAATTTTACAAAATGAGTAAGAAGAATACCTTTAAGCTTTATAAATAAAAGTATCGAGCGCATGTTATGATGTATCTCTCTCAGTCGCAGCTGAACACAGACTAAACAAAAAACGCCCGTTTCATAGTTTCCAACCTAATATATTATGTTGAACAAAATAATATCTATATTTTCCTTGTATCGATAAAATTATTTTTGCATGTTTTGTATGGCATTAATTTCTTCAAACCATTATAGTAACAGTGGTGTTATTTTAAAATTTATCAATATCGATATTTACTCTAATTATGTAGTTTACTATTGGTCGCGTCGCCGGTCACCGGTGGCTCCCATAGCGCTGTAGCCAAGTCGAGTATCGGCCACCGGTGGCTCCCATGGCGCTGTAGCCAAGTCGAGTGTCGGTCACCGGTGGCCCGCACGGCAATCAACGTGTTAACCCATTAGCTGCCACGATCCCCATTTGGGGATTTTGGAATTTTACGTTTACCACTTGGCATGAAAAATATATTTGGTTCGGTTGACAATTTAATTTCATTCTATATATATCTGTCGATATTGTGTTTTAGGTACTTTGTATAGTAAATTGTGGTATATTTGTGGGATTATTTAATCGACCGGGAGATGGAGATGCCGAGCGGTAATTATTGACCGAGATCGAGGATTATTTCTTTTTTATAGGCGGAAGTAGTAGAAGTTAAAATGGCGACAATGAGAGAAATTGTGAAAGCACGTGTAATTATGAATTGCAATGTCATTCAGTGATTAAATGTAAATTCAAAGAAGTTTTATTGAAATCCTTCCGTTTTGATATTTATGAATGAAAATAAGTATTGTCTACTGTGCAAATGAAAACTTAAATTCTGAAGCAAGTACGTTTTCCGTGGCGAAAGGGTTAATATTCGTACAACAAATTTGGAATAACCAGATACTGTTAATTATTCTAATAAGTGTAAGGAATTTACTTATCTATTTTTTATAATGAAACCGAAGTGAAATGTAAAATCTGTGTCATTTTCGAGTGTACGTATAAGTATCGTTGAAGCGGTGAACGTTACGTAACTCGTTTATCCTGCCTATTTAGAAATGATACTCAAGCTGTGATAGCTTGATAAAAAATAAAGAGGTTAGTAATTAAAAGAGTATAAGGTTGCATCGATATATAATGTGTCAATTTTGAATACTTGTAAAGATGAGCAAACATAATTTATTATTGTACATAAGTTATAAAACTCTTTGTAACTTAAGAACAAGGTTATAATATAATTTCGCTTAATTTTGTTCATTTGAATTTCGAAATCTGTTCTTGGATCGTCTCGCACATATCAAGTTGAATTCTGTTCGACGGTGAATGTAACGTAAAAATTGATGCAGTAAAATATATTTTATGTATGTATGATAAAAATAAAATGATTAGTAAACGTAAATTTATAGAACTCAAATAGAATTTTTAATTAGGGTATAATAATTTCTATCGATAAAAATAAATTTATAGAATTCAAATAGAATTATTAATCAGGATATTATAATTTCTATCAATAAAAATAAATTTATAGAATTGAAATAGAATTATTAATTAGGGTATAATAATTTCTATCGATAAAAATAAATTTGTAGAATTCAAATAGAATTATTAATTAGTAAATAATAATTTCTATCGATAGAAATAAATTTATGGAATTCAAATAGAATTATTAATCAGGATATAATAATTTCTATCGATAAAAATGAATTTGTAGAATTGAAATAGAATTATTAACTAGTGAATAATAATTTCTATCAATAAAAACATACATTATACATATTTAACCAAACTTCCCATAGAAATAAAAAATGTTTCACAAAATCAAGCTTTCATTAATGCTACGTAGCAATGTCTGGAATTTTAATATCACAAAACGTCTGTTAATTCGTCACGTTTATTAAAAAATGTTTTTTTCGTAAGACCCAAATTGTTCGAGCACATTTCATTAATCTCGATAATGCGGGAATAGAACTCGAATGAAACGATATTGCAGAGACTGTAAAATTCTGCTCGATTACATCGCGCCTCTCTAATGCTTTTCCTTTATCATTCACCGTAATACATTATGTATACTTCCATTAAAGTATAATATACCATTCCTTGGGAAATGTGGCCGCTAGATTCAGAATGAAACCTTTCTCGAACGCCTCCCCATAAGATTTATACGTCTCGAAAAGGAATTACTTACTTAGTGTATTCGTCTCGGTGCATTTCAAGGCGTAGCGAACGTATTTTTTTTTTTTGCTGCTTCTTCTTCTTCTTCTGTCGCTGTTCGAATAACAGGGTCTCGCGGAAACTTCCTTGCAACGTGGTTGGAATGCAATCACAGTATAATCACCGATTGCTTATTATCTTTGCTTAAAACTCGTGGACAAGCTGTTATATGGCTAACCGTATTAGCACAGCCAATTTAATTTTAACATCAGCTATATGGAAATTCAAATAGCGATACTTGCTTGTTTTCAGATGCAAATTACCTTTTGAGCTGTGTCAGGGACGATACGTTGAAACTCATTGACCTGCGAATGAAAAAGATCATTGGATCATTTAGGTATGTATAATATTTGCATTTGACTGAAAACGTATATTTTCATAGAAAATATCTAAAGAAATGGGACTTTTATAAAAATTTGTTTTGTCATTAGAGATGTGCTGGATTAACCAATAAGCGGAATAAACGCGTGCTTAGGGCATTGAAGAAACGGAGGCGCGCCACACAAATTTAATGAATTTTAAAACCTTTTGTGCAACTATAACACCTGTATAACGGGGTCTAGAAATCTTTTAAGAGCTTAGGGTTTCTAAAGGCCTTAATCCAGCATTATATTAGAGGATTTTAAAAATGTAGAGTAATTCCGGGTTAGGTAACTCGATATTATCTTGGCTATGAAATGTTAGGTTTAGTAGTGTACTGAATATTATAAATATTAATATTGATATTATAAACCTCCGTGTATTTGCTTCGGTAAATATATATTTTTTTTAGTTTAGATGTCAATTAAATATACGATGCACTGATTTTTTTATAAAAGTGGGTCATAGCTGCGTAACTTATCCTATTTTTTATTCTGCATACTGCATATTTCTGGCATATTTGGGAAATTAGTTATTAAATACCTTTCTCATATCTTTTTTAATTTTTCTGTACATTCGTGGACGAATATTGTCATTGACAACGTATAATATATTCATTTACAAATTTCTTGCATATTTGTCGCATATTCTAACGTATTCTATTTGTATAATTATCCATAATCTGGTTTTTGCAGACGCGTGATTTACAGAAGCGAAGATTTTTATAATTTTGTGCAATCAGAATAAAATTTGTCGTGTACAAGATAGAATATGTATTTTAAGTTAAATATATTTATTTATTTATTTATTTTTTTTAGTTCAGTTGCATAGGTATTAGAATTTCATTTTGAATATTAATAAAGAGCATTGGATGTCTGGTACAATTCTTGAAATCATACGCTAATTAATAAAATACGTACCACAATAAAACAAATTCAACCCCATAGCAGGGCTTTCAGAGAAACAGAATTAATTACAACGCGTGTTACTTTGATTTTTAGCGCCGATGGCTTTAAAGTTGGATTTGATTGGACACGAGCAACCTTTAGTCCAGATGGTCAATACATAGCTGTTGGCTCTTCAGATGGATCCGTTTTCATTTGGTCTGTCGTCACGAACATGATTGAAACTGTGCTGAAAAACCATTCGTAAGTAACTTTTCTGCATCAACATAGATCTGTAATAACGATCAATCAAAGCTAGTGACTCAGGTTTAATTATAACTTGTTTTAACCCACTTATTGTGTTCATAAAACGTGTAACAACAAATAGGTTGCTGGGAAAGTTCTGTTCTTCAATTTTGTTGAAAATGCAGTTTATCAAACATATGTATAAGAAGAAGCAAGCTCAAGAAATGAGTCTGATAAAGTTTAGAATAAAAAAAGTTATACAAGTCAAAAAACATTGGGATACATATATCCAAACACGATAAAAGGGTTAACCGCTTGTTGATTATAGACAAAAAATTGAATGAATAATTCATGGAACTCAGAAAACTCACAGGAATTTGTTTAGTCATCGGAGGATCGTGAAAGTGGATTTTTTATTTTGAATATTTTGCTTAATGCATATATTTCACATAGCGTGTTTTTTACACAGTTATTTTATACATATCGGTCAATAGTAAGTTATTAATAGCTTTCTCACAGTCTTCTTTCGTTTTTCCAAATCACGCGTTTACGCGTGTACGTACCTATCTACGTACGCGGACTATTATTATCAAGGCACAGTATATTTTTTGCGTATTAAATGCATGCATTTTGCATGTTTCGGCATATTATACCTGTATAAACATCGACAGTTTACTGATTACACGCTATGGTGGACGAATCGTTCTAAATTATAGCTTCAAATAAATTCTGTTTTCCATTTTACGAAAACAAGAATTTACAATTGAATGAGATAATTGTAATTTATTGTCGTTGCAGCTACATTGGTGCAATTACAACAGTAATTATAAACTAACAAGATAGTTGTTACTTTACTTTCTATTAAAGTCACAGTTTTTCACATCTCACAAATAGATAAAGTTGGAATGAACGCAACCAAATAAAGCTTTGATCGGTTCTGGTTACTAATTCGTAGAACACAGTAACTTATATTTAAAGTCGAGTTTGCAATTTTTGTTATTACGATATCGAAGGCTGTAGTTTCAGCGTCGGTACATGTGTGTATAATCAAATAATTTCGCATGAGCAGGAAAATTGGTTTTAATGAGCTATGAACGATCTAAACCAATTTTATATTCAGTTAAGGAAATATATAAAACAGTTTTTAATAGTCTATTTATTACTTGTTTGCATATTATGAATATTAAATGGTGAATGTTAAATTATTTATTAATAGATTCCTTTTTTCAAATCTATGGTACATAATAAAAGTATTTGAACACTTGACGCATTATTTATATGCGCACTATGAGTATTAAATAGCGTGCATTGATTTATTAAACATTTTTTCTTTTTTCAAATCAATCACGCGTAATAAAAAAAGAACATAATTGATAACTGATATTATAGTGCATTTTTTAATCATATCGACTTCCGCTAGTCCATTTATTATTTATTTGCGAACTATGAGTATTAAATAGCTTGCATTAATTTATTAAAAAATTTTTCTTTTTTCAAGTCAATCACGCGTAATAAAGGAAGGAAAAATTTGGTAACTGATATTATACTGCATTTCTGAATCATATCGACTTCCGCTAGTCCATTAATTATTTATTTGCGTACTATGAATATTAAATAGCATACGTTAATTTATTAAACAAATTTTTTTTTCAAATCAATCACGCGTAATAAAGAAAAAACATAATTGATAACTGATATTATAGTGCATTTTTGAATCATAACGACTTTCGATAGTCCATTAATTATTTATTTGCGTACTATGAATAGTAAATAGCGTACGTTAATTTATTAAAAAATTTTTCTTTTTTCAAGTCAATCACGCGTAATAAAGAAAGGAAAAATTTGGTAATTGATATTATACTGCATTTTTTAATTATATCGACTTTCGCTAGTCCATTTATTATTTATTTGCGTACAATCACGCGTAATAAAAAATGGAAATATTTGGTAACTGATATTATAGTCTATTTCTGAATCATACCGACTTTCTCTACTCCATTTATTATTTATTTTCGTATCATATAGTTCGTAAAAGAATTTCTTTTTCAAATTATTCTTTTTATTTTATTTTACTTTAATTATTTCATATATACTAAAAATAGAAAATATTACTACAGCTATTATTTCTCAGCTATTGTTTAATTACAGTTAATGTTTCTGAATCGTGTGACTACGAGTCACATTTCAGATTTCCTAAGCTACTTTCAAAAACAGTTAATACTTTTCACAAATTTTCATACTTTTCTAACCACTAACATATCTATATAGATAAATTCCTACTAAATATAAATCGTCGTGTAAAAGGAACTGTTCCACGTGCTAAAGTTAAAATCAATGAAACAAAACAAAACGTTGAGTCTAGTTCGTCATAGATCTGCAAAGGGTTAATTACGTTTAGAAGCGACAATAATAAAGCAGTATAATATGAAAAGAGATATTGTATCGTCAAAGGTATTAGCATTCAATATCAAATGTATATTTGTCAATAGTATTTGTGTGAAATTGTACAATGAGAATCAAACCTGTTTGAACAGTAGAAATAGTAACCAGATATGGTATTGCAACGACAACGATTGGAAATTCATGGATATCAACTGGTACGGTAGTGTGTAACTACTTACATTAATTTCATTGTGTTTGCTTTAATCGCGCGAGCTTAGATTCACAGAGTTAATCACACTAATTGTGTTTTCATGTTGTCTCATCTATCATCTCGGTTATCGTTTCCTGTACAAAGTAAATAATTACGTTTTCGGAAGATTACCTTCGAAATAGAAGAACCCGTAAGTTTGTTCGCTCCGAGTACGAGAAATTAAGATCGTGAAATGATCATTAAATTGTTGTTTCAATCAGTAACCGTTTTAGTCCCGAGACAGTACCACCGTACTGTTTACGTTAAATTACATTCCTCTTTTTATTCGATCAAATTTTACAAAACTGATACTTTCCGAAGCAACTATTTTTTAATATAAAAATTAATAGAAACCATGCATACAATTAATCTTCCTGTTATATATTTTTGTTTGTCACTGAAACAAGAGAAGCGCGATCACGAGGGAATACTTAAAAATTTTTTTAATTACTCTTGGCTTAACCCTTTGCGGTCTTACGTCGAGCCAGACTCGACATTTTACTTTGTTCCATTGTTTTCAGTTTTGGGATACGAAACATATTCTTTTACATTAAAATTTTATTTAACCCTCTATGGCAGTGGTCGGCAAACTTATCAGCCAAAGAGCCAAATATGAACATTACAACAATTTAAAAAAAAATTGGGAGCCAAATCTGCTCGTTTAGTAAACTTTTATTACACTAAATTTGATTACACTAAATAAAACCTGGGGTTCCTATAAAAATATTTCAAATATATTTTTTTCTAAAGCCACCGGTACAAAATTATTATCATTATTAAATTGATGAAAATAAAAATTAAAAGAAATCTTCTTAAAAAATACAATTTTATTAATATATGAGCCGTTCGTGCACACATTGATTAACTCCATTTTTTGAAACATCTTAAATTTAAGTGTTAAAGCATTTGGTATAGTCATAACTTTTTATTAATATTATTGCGCTCATATTATTTTATTAATATTATTGCGCCTTCCGTGGATATTTGTGCCAGAGCCGCACTTGAGGAGCCAAAGAGCCACATGCGGCTCTGGAGCCGCACTTTGCCAACCACTGCTCTATGGGATCGTGTGACTTAGAAGTTACAAATTGATGTATCTACATTTAAAAAAATTAATTTTGTTTAGTCATCACTGCACTATTAAATTTGATTACTGTATTACATTTAGTGACACCACATCTACGGTAATTATTAGTTGAAACATTTTCAAATCAAAGTGAAAAACTGTAATCAATCCTAATGTTTTCTCCAATAAGCAAAATTCGGGCTATAGAAGGTTAAACCGAGAAACTATAATTAATTTTAATTTCTTTCTCACAACCAAACAGAATTCCGCCTATAGAGGGTTAATACATATTTTTCTCTATTTCTTTGGTTCGAGTTATCAAATTTAAATCAATTTAACAAAACGACAACGATACCAAATTAACCCTCTATGAGACCGTGTGACTTAAAAGTTACAAACTGATGTATCTATATTTAAAAAAAATTAATTTTCTTTAGTTATCACTGCACTATTAAATTTGATTACTGTATTACTGTAGCGACACCACATCTACGGTAACTATTAGTTAAAACATTTTCAAATCAAAGTGAAAAACTGTAATCAATCCTAATTTTTTCTCCAATAAGCAGACAAAATTCGGGCTAATGGAATAGAGGGTTAATGGAAAATTTTCTATCTAGATATCTTATGTAAGCAATAGAGAAGAGATATATATTTTGTGAGGGCCGTGCGTAGAGAGTCGGCCAAGTGCGTCCACTTAGGACGACTCTTCCTTTTCCTTTTCCTAGGACACCTCCTAGGAAAAGCCCAGGAAAAAAAACAGTTTGCGCCGGTGCGTCGACCCGAGCGGGTCAAAAAAAATATATTAGGTTGGGAAAAAAGAAATCCATTATTTTTACGTAAAATGATTTAAAACTGTTTTATGGTCGATCTTTAGCTCCTGGGCGATGCTACGACTACTAACCTGCCGGTCAACTTCGATTATCTCTGTGATTTTATCCACATTTTTGACAAAGGGCCTGCCTGTGCGAGGTGCATCTTTAACATGAAAAATACCTCAACGGAATCGACGAAACCAAAATTGCACGTAATTAGCTGTCACAGTATCGGGACCATAAACACCATTCACAATTTCAGCCGTCTGGCTCGCATTTTCGCCTTTATCAAAGAAAAATTGTAAAATGTACCGAATTTTCTCTTCGTTCACTTCCATTTTTAACACCTTGTAACTCACAACTGAATGGACCAAACAAAAAACAGCAAAAGAATTTGTTTAGCGCGAAATGTCACCTTGACAACGAGCATAAATCTGAAATTGTTTGATCGATACTTTACGAAATATCGATCGCTACAGCCATCTACCGAAAAAATAATCGATTTCTTTTTCCCCAACCTAATATTATTCACTAATCGTTTGTCTCTAAATTTCTTCTCGCCTCGCCCGTCAGCCTTCCTTACACTTACTGGCAATGAAAATGTGAATATCCAGCCAAATTATCGACAGTTTTTAAAATTATATTACCGAATATGAACTAGTTAAGTTACATTGTCGAAAGTGGCTCGGACCGCAAAGGGTTAACACTAAACCACCCGACGATTAAAGCGGACCTAATTGTATCCTGAGAAATAAAAATGATAGGTGTTTTAAAAAAATACACAACGCGAGGAAAACGAATCTTCGTCTACATTTTTTACAGAAAATCACGAAAAATTTCCCAAATTGCATTATCGTAAATTTATAGAATTTCTACGAGAAATTACTTGCCGGTCATTTCGACTGCTTTGGTGGGTTCAGCGTTAAAAATACACGATGCAAAAGAATAGCTGTTCACTAAGTATGGCGAGTGTTAAACTGTCTGTTGTGCAGAGTGTGTTTAGACGATCAGCCGGTACGCGAAAAGAAAAATGAAACAGGAATATTAGAAGCGACTGAAAGGAAACTGCGCGGCTTAATAGCGCACGATAGAGAGGTCGTTTTAAAATTACTTTTAATTTGATGTTAACGTGCTTTTAATGCCCTCTTATTTAGCTATAACGCTACAGTTCCAACAAAGTTATACGATAGAAAATTCAGGCACAATTTGTAAAAACTCGCGGCTTAAAGACTGGTCTAGTAGAATCGATCGATCGATAGTAATTTTAGCAGCAAATTGTGTAACGGGATTCGGTATCGATACCAGTACACGGCGTTCCGGTAAAATAAACGCGCGATCATTTCTTAGTACCTTTAAATAACACACGGAGGCGATTTACGCGTTTTCTGCTCCCAGAACGCAGTTTCTAGTATCTTCAAGTTCCCTTTATTACGACGATAAATCGATAGCCCTATTATTCTTCTGTTTTGCACACATCGTTCGCCGGAAAAAATTAAACAGTAAAATGCAAGTTCTTGTTATGAGCAGAAATCGATCATTGAGAGCCGTACAGATCGTTTATGAAATGGTACAACCGGAAAGGAGATGGTTTCTTGTGCGAAAATAAATTGAAAATATACAGTTGGTCGTAAAAGTATTTGACCACGTTAGCTACTGAAATTACTTATTTAAAATCTTTTTTTTTTTTTTTTCTTTATATCGCTGCTTGGCATTGATAGTAACAGTGTTTAGAAAAGTTGGTGCGGATTTGTGGTATAAAATTGAAGGAGTCCGAGCTTTCGTGAAATGTAATTTTATTTAATAAAACAATTATTAATTTCTACCGCTTTTCAATGTTTTCTGTTACCATTTATGAATCCATAAATGGATTCTCCAAGGAAAGATGTTTAAGTTTAACCAAATTTTTCACCGTTAACCCTTTGCGGTCCGAGCTACGTTTGACACTCTAACTTAACTAGTTCATATTCGGTAATATACTTTTAAAAACTGTCGATAATTTGGCTGAATTTTCACATTTTCATTGCCAGTAAGATATCTGGATAGAAAATTTTCCATTAACCCTTTCGGTACGAGCGCTCTGTCCGCGGCGTCGCTCCGAAAATGTACACATAGCGCGTGGTCGATCCTCTTTTGTATGAAGATTTTTCTAGGCGTTAAATAAGAACTCTGTTTAATAAAACAATATTTCTTCTAACAAGCGGCGTTTATAGTTTTAATATTAAAAGATATTTATATAAAATTCTATTAATTATATAAGTAACACCAAGTCATCGGATGAATGCCGGATATATCCGGCGCTCGTACACACAGGTCATTAAATGGATGCCGGATATATCCGACGCTCGTACCGAAAGGGTTAACCCTCTATTCCATTAGTTCGAATTTTGTCTGCTTATTGGAGAAAACATTAGGATTGATTACAGTTTTTCACTTTGATTTGAAAATGTTTTAACTAATAATTACCGTAGATGTGGTGCCGCTGCAGTAGTACAATAATCAAATTTAATAGTGCAGTGATAAGTAAACAAAATTAATTTTTTTTAAATATAGATACATCAGTTTGTAACTTTTAAGTCACACGGTCTCATAGAGGGTTAATTTGGTATCGTTGTCGTTTCGTTAAATTGATTTAAATTTGGTAACTCGAACCAAAGAAATAGAGAAAAATATGTATTAACCCTCTATAGGCGGAATTCTGTTTGGTTGTGAGAAAGAAATTAAAATTAATTATAGTTTCTCGGTTTAACCCTCTATAGCCCGAATTTTGCTTATTGGAGAAAACATTAGGATTGATTACAGTTCTTCACTTTGATTTGAAAATGGTTTAACTAATAATTACCGTACATGTGGTGTCGCTACAGTAATACGGTAATCAAATTTAATAATGCAGTGATAACTAAATAAAATTAATTTTTTTAAATGTAGATACATTAATTTGTAACTTTTAAGCCACACGGTCCCATAGAGGGTTAAATAACATTTTAATATAAAAGAATATGTTTCGTATCCCAAAACTGAAAACAATGGAACAAAGTAAAATGTCGAGTCTGGCTCGACGCAAGACCGCAAAGGGTTAATGCCAAGAGTAATTAAAAAAATTTTTAAGTATTCTCTCGTGATCGCGCTTCTCTTGTTTCAGTGACAAACAAAAATATATAACAGGAAGATTAATTGTATGCACGGTTTCTATTAATTTTTATATTAAAAAATAGTTGCTTCGGAAAGTATCAGTTTTGTAAAATTTGATCGAATAAAAAGAGAAATGTAATTTAACGTAAACAGTACGGTGGTACTGTCTCGGGACTAAAACGGTTACTGATTGAAACAATAATTTAATGATCATTTCGCGATCTTAATTTCTCGTACTCGGAGTGAACAAACTTACGAGTTCTTCTATTTCGAAGGTAAAGTGGTTTCAAAGGGTTAAGTAGCACGATTAAGACTAGAACTATCAAAGTGGACAAAACGATCGATTCTTAATTTTTATGCAAAAATTTTAGAAATTTATCGTTCTACGTTCTTGCATATTATTATTACAGATTATTACTGCAGATTATTCATGATTTTCTTTAAAAAGAAAAGAAAAGAAAGATACGCGTAAAATTTTATTTTCCCTGCATCGCGTGTTTTTTCATACATTCTTCGCTTTTATTTGTTTGATAGAAATCAATAAAGTTTAATCACCGATAGTTGTAGTATTAAAGCGGGTATAATAGAGGAGACCGGGGCTAGTTGACTAATCGAGTTAGTTGATCAATTCCCTCTAATTGTGGCATTATAAAATAGGTGGTGTATTATTTAGCAATATTAAAGCAAATTAATTACCTGGCCGTTTAATGTCTCGCCGTAACGGAAAATCGGCGTGTATTAGTAAGAATAAAATATTTAAAAACATCCGCGGTAAGTAAATATATTTGTTTCGGCTAGTTACGTATTTTTGTTCACTAAGTATCGTTTGATATTTTTTCATGAATATTTTGTGAAAATGCGATATATTAGCTGTAATTAATGGTATTTTATTTTAGCTGATTCGTGGAGATTTTTTATGTATAACTTGTAACGTGTTAAAAGTGTTAGGCGGGGTTATTTGACTAATTTATTAACCTCTGGTATTATTTTTGTCTCTTTTTTTATTTTTCTTTGCGCTTATTGAAGTATTAATTGGCACCATTTGTTGATCAGGTATCAATTTGAGAAATGTAGAATTTTACATAGTCAAATGATGATTTGTAATATAATTATCATTTGATAAATTATTATAAATATCTGTGAACAAATAAATGTATAGTTTTCGTCGATACAGTTGTTCTTTCTTAGGTACCTAAAAATAATTAAAAATCAACAAATCTCGTAGTATAATCGCTCTCATTAATCTAAATAAATAAATTATGGGATATAATATGTTAGGATTATATATATTATAATGTTATAATAAAGGATATAATTTATAGGATATAAATTATTAGGATTTATTTACAAAATAAATATTACAATCTAGATTTGATTAAAGAAAATTTCAAAATTATTCCCGTATATCTAAGTAAATGTATAAACTTTTGACATGCAGATAGTCAATAATAGGACATAATATATTAGTAATATATATTATAGGATTAATATATTATAATAAAGGATATTAATTATTAGGTTTTATTTATTTATAAAATAAAAATTACAATCCAGATACGATTGAAGCAACTTTTGAAGTTACTCTCGTATATCTAAGTAAATGTATAAACTTTTGACATGCAAATAATCAATAATAGGATATAATATATTAGGATTTATTTATTCATAAAATAAAAATTACAATCAAGACTCGATTGAAGCAACTTTTAAAATTAATCTCGTATATTTAAGTAAGCGTATAAACTTTTGATATGCAAATAGTCAATAATAGGTTATAATATATTAGGATTATATATTATAGGATTAATATATTATAATATTATGATAAAGGATATAAATTATTAGGGTTTATTTATTCATGAAATAAAAATTACAATCTAGACTCGATTAAAGCAACTTTCAAAATTATTTCTGAATATCTAAGTAAATGTATAAATTTTTAACGTGCAAATAGTCGATAATAGGATATAATATATTAGGATGATATATTATATATGTATTATAATATTGTAATAAAGAATATAAATTATTAGGATTTATTTATTCATAAAATAAAAATTACAATCCAGACACAATTACATCAACATTCAAAATTATTCCCTTATACCTAAGTAAATGTATAAACTTTTGACATGCAAATGGTCAATAAAATACCATTGGCTAATTCACAAAAATTGAACATGTTAAAAATTAGTCAACCAGCCCCGGTCTCTACGTTTTAAAAACTCGAATATATTTCGGTATCTCTGTAACGCTTAGAATTTTCCCCCTCGGCAACCCAATATTAAGACTATTACATTTCTATTAAATTAAATTTTAATACAAAAAACTATATTTCATATGCTAAAACGGAAATGAACGGAATAAAATAGAATATAGAGTAGTCCGACATAGGTCTGCGAAGGGCTAACCTTAGCCAAGTAAAGTGGAAAGGTCTAGAAAAATATTTCGGCGTGACCCGATTTTCTCCTCCAACTTTTCCAGTTATATATCTGCGGACACACCCGCCCATTCCACGTAGACCCTGTGCACATAATATTTTTATACATGCATATTATATATACCTGTATATATACGCGATATATCGCGATATCGCAAATTTATACGGTAGCCTGGATGCCAGCAACTTCTTCAAGCCACCGTGTCGGCTCCCGCAATTCAAACTGTCGCATCGAATGAACGACTGCCCTTCGTTTAGGACGTGCGAGTGTGTGTGGCAGAAGGTTCAATTTTTGTCTCGTTTCGCGTCCCTTGTGTATCGCGAAAACAGGGTTAGATCTTATCCTCGATACGGTATCGTAATTTGTGTTTCGAGATATATATTCCTCGAAACTGAACATTTTAAGAATTTTTATTTATTAACCCTCTCACCGTGTGACTTAAAAGTTACAAACTGATGTATCTGTATTTTAAAAAATTAATTTTCTTTAGTTATCACTGCACTATTAAATTTGATTACTGTATTATAAATCAAAGTGAAAAACTGTAATCAATAGTAATTTTTTCTCCAATAAGCAGACAAAATTCGGGCTATAGAGGGTTAACAGGGCCTAATTGACTAATTCCCTCTAATTGTGGTATTATTAAATAGATTCTAACTATGTTTCAATATTAAAACAAATGAATGATTACCTCGCGATTTAATGTGTCGCTGTAGCAGAAAATTTGCGTATTATATCAGTAAGAATGAAAAATATAAAATACCAGAAATTTTGTCACCCATTTTCAACGTATTAACCCTCTATGAAATCGTGTGACTTAAAAGTTACAAACTGATGTATCTGTATTTTAAAAAATTAATTTTCTTTAGTTATCACTGCACTATTAAATTTCATTACTGTATTACTGTAGCGACACCACATCTACGGTAATTATTAGTTAAAATATTTTCAAATCAAAGTGAAAAACTGTAATCAATCGTAATTTTTTCTCCGATAAGCAGACAAAATTCGGGCTACAGAGGGTTAAGTATAAAATAGGTGTTCATTATTTTTTCAAACATAATACAAGGTAACATAGATAAAATGGCAATTTGTTCCTTTTTATGAAAATATTAACTCTGGGTTTCTTTTTGTTTTTAATTTGGTAGAAAACTTATCGTTTTGGAAGGAAAATAAAGATTACACATTTTTAAGATTTTTGGTTCGAGATAAACGAAGGTACAAGGTTTAAGTTAAAACTTAACTTCCGAAGAAAATTACACGTGTCCCTATAAAGGCGCCAGTGGAGTGCAAAGGGTTAATCCTGTGTAACCGGAATTTTATTTGTTTACTGAAAGGAAAAAAAAATTGCAGTTGATTACAGTTTCTTGTTTGAAAATTGTTGAACCGATAATTGCTATGAATAGAGGTATAGTAGTAAAGTTTAATAGTACGGTGATAAGTAGACTGCAGATTTTTATGCAAGTTCATATTTTTATGAATGTTATCTAGAAAATAGAAACTGGATAGACAGTTATTTTGATCAGTAAATTTTATAACGAGTACTGTATTTTTTATTTGTTTATATATTTGTTCTACTGTGCGTTCTGTGTATTTTTTAATTTTCCATAAATGCATGAAAATTCGTAGTCTAGTGATAAGTGAATAAAATTAAAAAAATATAGACATATGAGTTATAGGGAATTAAATAAAATTTCACACATGAAAATTAATTTCGTGAGGGAGGTTAATAACAAGTAATAATTTTTCAATAGTTGTCGAATACTGTAAAATCCAAACTATTACAAAAAGATCAATATAGGACACACAGTGCCTAAAAATAACTAACCAAAAAAAAAATTATAGCTAATATTGAATAGGAGGATCTGTTGTCTACAAGAACATAGTGTAACAAATAAATACTACTTATTATTATATATGTAGGTATTTAAATAATTAGTATTTTATTTCATTCAAGAGTAATCAAAAAAATTTATCTATTCGAAGATATTTGTACGTCATTTTGTTTTGATATTCTATGTACTGATATTCTAATTGAAAAATTAAGCGTGTGTACTGATTAATTTATAAATTCACCACAACATTCATTCCTTTTTATTTTACCTTTTTTTTATAGAAAAAATTGAAGAATAATAATTTATGCAACACATTAGACATTGATGAATTATAAAATACGTTCTAAATTTAATATCATTTCTGCATATCACTATCTAACTTACATATCATATCTTATATATATTCTACATATCATTATTTCCACGGTAATTTATTATAATTTTCTTACAAAACCCCGAACCTATCGATAATACAGAACCAAAACAAAAATACGGTATTTCATTCGACTCGAATCACCTTCAACAATTCACTATAAAAAACTAACCACCACGTAATTACTCCATCAACATATTACACAGTCCCTCTTTTTTCCGCGTCCTTTATTATCCCAAACAAAAACTACCAGAATTATTAAGTGTTGCACAGAATGGTCAACAAGAAATCCCTTCTTTACTCGAATTTTAATGAACCATTTTGTTCGCTCCACCCCTTTTCTCCCCGACCGCAGTTCCTCAACAATATCACGTTTATCACCTTCTTACAAAATATCAAACCTCTTCCATGCAAAATTACGAACAATCTAAACGATGTCTCGGTATCATCAAGTTCTTTCAATCCCTAAGACCTCTACCAGCGAAACAAACAAACAAAAAAAAAAAAAACAAAACAAAATCGTTCGCGATAACGAAGAGAAAAGAGGAAGAGAGAAAAACGAAAGCCGACTATCCGCTTCTTTTCGAGTCATCACACCGATGATCGTTTTCACTCGAATTTCAGGGTGGATAGCGAGATCCGTTCTACAATTATCCGTTTCTTCCTTCCTCTTTCTTAGTCGTTGACCGCTTCGTCCTCGGCCTCCTCGAGTTTCCCAAGGACGCAGGATCTTCGGTGGTGGTTTCTATGGGAGAGCCCAGCGGGCGGTTGTAGTACAGCGTGCACCTAAGTACTGGTCGTATCGAAAAATAGCTTAAGCACCGGTCACGTAGAAGCTGGTCCAGTGAGTTTGTATGCGTGTGTGATTTTGTCGGTGTATGCGCACGTTTCACTGTTATTACTTTCACCATGGCTGAAGAGGCGCTCGTGGTCAGCGTCATCTTTCGTCGTCATCTCTCCTAGTCGTCCTCATCACCTTCGTTCTCTGTCGTTCTCCTTGTCTTCTCATGATCGTTGGACGTACGAGCTGGATCGTGTAATTCATACGTTGCGGCGCGTACTCGCGCGCTCAGGAATCCCCGGGACTAACTTAATAAGCGCCTCGCCCTTTCACCCCCCTTCCACCGAGCCCGCATCGCGGCCTCTTACGCTCAGGAGATTCTACGATCCCGTATTTAATGCGCGCTCTCGAAAGTCGGATACATGTAGCTACATCTATCACGGATAACGCGTGAGATTCGGCCGTTTCGTGAAATCCTACCACGCAAACGGCTGCAATGGATGTATAACTGGGAGCCAGACGCGGCGTTAACAGATTACCTTGCACGATTCCGTTCTTATTTGTCGGCCGCCCTTTTCGCCGGGGATACGAGAAATTGTGGGAGCGGTCCGTCATAGGGGTCCAAGTGTGTCTTTCATTATGTGTTTTGTACTTTTGTCAAATATTGGTTTGTTAACACCGGAACTACCGGAGTGGTCAAAAATGACCGATTCCTAATTTTTCACGCAGGATTTAATAATTTATTGTAGCAATTTTTGTGCGATTCTCTGTGCTTTTCTTTTAATAATATTGATAAAGGTTTATCTCTGTTGCTTTATGTATTTTTTCACATACCTTTCATTTATATTTTTTCGATTTAAATAAGAGTTTTTAAGGAGTACTTTTAAAGTAGATTATACTAGTTAAAGTAGACTTGTTTGTCTCTTAATATATAGGTCTTGAGATATCTCATCATTTATTAATAAATCATCGTGGCTTATAGATATAATATTATATATACTTTAAACAGTATAATAATAATATATGTATATACTGTGACAATTCTTTGTACATATTTTTTACAGTCATAGAAAATCTCCAAAAATATATCATTGTAAATTTATAAAATTTTTATAAGAAATTACGTTCTAATAAAGAGTAGTTCTCGTGTTAATTCGTAGAATAAATGTTAAACTGTAGCATTGTTGTTTGTTTTTATTGTGTGCGAATTTTTTTTTTTCTTCTTTTTTTTTTAGTAAATTGAATATGGTATGTTTGAACCAATGTAAGCTTTACTATAAGTTTTTTAATTTTTGTCCTCGAATGGAGTAATTATAGTGTGTAGTGAATATGATTTTTGTTTATGAAAATTAATCGTGAGATGATTATATTAATTTTTTCTGTGGGTTGTTAAATTATTTTATTCGATACTACGTTAAATATTTATAATTCTCATCTGTTTCTTATTTACTCAGCTTAATTTGTTTCTTGATATCAAATTGGTATAAGAAGAATTAATGCAAGGAAAAGATAAATAGTTAAATTGAGAATTCTTTTATTGAGAATAAAACGAGGTTTTTTTTATATTTATCGCAACGTGCAGTCTTTGTAAGAAAAATGCGTTAAATTGATAGAATGGATGAATGAAGGTTAATTTGAAGATAATTCGCAATCGAACAAAGCTGTTTGTTGTTTTACACGAGAATCATTTAGATCAATACTATTAAACTTTTACACGTGAATAAAACGAGCTTCTTCCATTTCACATTCTTCTTCAAGGAAATTAAAACACTGCCTTTACTTTTTTTCATTTTATTTCTCGTAATGAGAGGAACTCAAAATGCAATTAATTGTCTTCAAGGCTATAAAATAAATAGCCTATAAAATAACTATACAGAGTGTCTATCACGATTTTTGAACCACTTAACTTTTTAAAGCCTGAATAATTTAAGAAAACAAAAAAAAGAAAACTATTAAGGTTTCCGATGATACAACTGCTATTGTTCGCGTGCGCCTCTTAAATAGTTCCTAAAAATCACAAAACAGTAGTTGATAGAAAGAAAATGTTATCGAGTCGAAAATAAAATTATTCATACTGGTATAAAAATATCCCAAGTTTTGAAGGATTAAAATAATTTAACAGTTATTATTTTAACAATAATTTAAAAGTTTATATATTGAATTAATATTTTTTTAGTTGCCACTAAATTGCAATAATTAAAATTCCTATAATTTATATTTTTCATTAAAAAGTAAATATATATATATATATATATTTTTTTTTTAATGGAACCATTTTATTAGTTCTTTTTTATATTGTAAACAAACATAAGACAAAGTCGACGATTTTAGTAATTCGATCTTTCAAAGGTGATACATATTAAAAGTATAATTCATTTTAATAAAAATCGTAGCACAACCTCTAAACTTCACAATCTCAGTTCTGTTAGCCCGGTGCACGTGAATTGTTTAATTTTCTCAAACAGAATTTCAATAAAAATACTTTTCCATACAATTCTACTATACTTTTCAACGATTCCCAATTTTATTATTTTAAATTCATAAAATTTCCCAATTTTAACGTTCAAAACATTCTTCGAACACTGTTGTCACAACTTCTTCGTTCCAAAACAATTTGTCGAATTCATGCTTGGAAAAAACATTTCACGCGTACCCAGTCTAATATAATCAATAACAATTTGACAATCTGTACCTCTATCAGCATAAACCGAATGAAAGGTACTTGAAACTTTATTTTTCATCTCTATGCCATGAAACGCATTAAATATAATAAATAATTCATGTTACCGTGCGTAAAATCATGTTCTATACGAGGTACGTAGACCGACCTGAAGGGATTAAAATTGATAACACCATTATTTACTTTTCGAATTTACCAACTCATTTAAATACGGTTAACTTACTTCCTACTTGGCTTATGGTTAATTCGATAAAAATTCCATCAAACGCGAATACTAACCGGGGACGCGTTTACGTTAACGTATAAACAAAATAATTTCAAACGTCGTTAACTCGGGCAGCCAGAATGCGGAAAATGGGAGGAAGTGTTCGAGGTACAAAGGTTTTCCCACGTGCACGAAGGAGAGCGGAATAAAAGCTATCATTCCGCCACGAACCAGCGATACCTTGATTTGTGTAACTTGTTATTAATAAATAAGTGCGTAGCGAGGCGTGGTAACAGCGCGGGTTATTATTCTTTTCAGCGGTAACTGACAAGTAACAGCATCTCATAAACATTACTGCGCCATATTTCAGTCACGCACGCATTTATGGCGATTTTGTCTTGTACTTTACGAGAGGATGGCTCACCGCGATAGTTAGAGGGTATAACTGGAACCCTAAGGAAGTAGTTCGATTAGTATATTTCATGGCTTTTTGCAAGTATTTTGTGTTTTCTTCGCTGCTCCACTGCGGCCATCCTTGATGCACATGTTAGGCGTCGTTTATAGTACTGTAGCTTCAAAGATACGACACTTGTCTCTTTTTAAGTGTAAACGGTATACGTGTTTATGGTAGTCATTTGTAACCCTTCCTTAAAATTTGTATTTTTGTAAAACGGAGAGTGTTACTGTTTCATTAATCCTTTAGCTAGGAAGGTCTTTCCAGAAAATTGCGCACATAGTTTAGGTGGCATTTATATTCTTTGTGCTTTTTTCTATTAAATTATCTAATTCAACATATCCGTATACAATAAATACTATTTTTTCCATTTTATGCCTGTAATTTCTAAATATGAATACGATTCGTTGAGTGACTACAGCGCTTGATATTATCCAATAGTCTATTCAACACATCCGTATACAATAAATAGTATCTTTCCCATTGAGTGCTTTCGATTCGTTGAGTGACTACAGCGCTTAATATTATCCAATAGTCTGTTTAACATATCCGTATTCAATAAATACTATTTTTCCCATTTTATGTCTCTAATTTCCAAATATAAACATACAGCTCTTGATATTATCCAAAAGTCGAGTAACTATAGTCGCCCATAGTATGCAGAAGTCGATTCGTGACGAGCGACTGTAGAAAGGGTTAAGAGATTCGTATTATTGTTTGGTATGGATTCAGTAAGATTCTAAAATCAAGCATGATTTAATCCTCGCATGGCGGATCGTCTTGTAAGCAATCGTATGGCGGATACGGGGTCCATTCCGACCCGTACGAGGAAATTGCAATTTATGTTATTAAAATTGAACTTTTGGATTGGATACCTTTGTTCTTCTATCGGTGGATTCTTTTTTTTATTGTAGTNGCGCACATAGTTTAGGTGGCATTTATATTCTTTGTGCTTTTTTGTATTAAATTATCTAATTCAACATATCCGTATACAATAAATACTATTTTTTCCATTTTATGCCTGTAATTTCTAAATATGAATACGATTCGTTGAGTGACTACAGCGCTTGATATTATCCAATAGTCTATTCAACATATCCGTATTCAATAAATATTATTTTTTCCACTGTATGCTTGTGATTTTCAAATATGAATGTGATTCGTTGAATGACTACAGCTGTTGACATTATCCAATAGTCTATTTAATATATCCGTATTCAATAAATACTATTTTTCCCATTTTATGCCTGTAATTTCCAAATATGAATACGATTCGTTGAGTGACTAGAATTCTTGGTATTATCCAATAGTCTTTTCCAATAGTCTATTTCATACATCCGTATACAATAAATAGTATTTTCCCATTGTATGCTTGTAATTTCCACATATGAATGCGATTCATTGAGTGACTACAGCTCTTGATATTTCCAATAGTCTATTTAACACATCCGTATACAATAAATAGTATCTTTCCCATTGAGTGCTTGTAATTTCCAAATATAAATGCAATTCGTTGAGTGACTACAGCTGTTAATATTATCCAATAGCCTTTTCCAATAGTTNGTAAGCAATCGTATGGCGGATACGGGGTCCATTCCGACCCGTACGAGGAAATTGCAATTTATGTTATTAAAATTGAACTTTTGGATTGGATACCTTTGTTCTTCTATCGGTGGATTCTTTTTTTTATTGTAGTGTAATGGTTGAGGAAAAAGGAATGCATTTGTGGTGTATAAACATGTAACATTTGTTTAGTTTCCTTCGTGATAATTTATTCTACATATTCTATGAATACTGCAAACATATTTTTAACAATTGTTACATTTCTGTCGATACTTAACTCCTTGACGTACGATTTAATTAAATTTATTTTCCATTTGAATTCGATTTAATTTTTTCTCACATGCTGGTGTAAGAAGTGCTTGAAAATAAAACAAGTTTTCTTGTTGCAAAATAAAGAAATTTGTGCAATTTAACTGTGATACGAAGTAATTCGATTGTCATAACGAATGGAACTCGTCATTATTCATTTCGCCCTGAAATTACCATCACGAGTTGCACTCATCGTTTGAGGTCAAGGAGTTCTCTTCATTATTATTATCATTCTCGTTTTCAACAAATTCAGAGAACGTATTGTACTCATATTCTTCATTCACTTTTCTAACGAGTAATAATAACACGCTTTCCTTGCTTGCTTTAAATTAAATATTAAATGTTCACGAATAATGAAACGCATCTTTCCGACGAAGAGTCTTGGTCTTATCGTTCTAAGAATTATGGCTTTAACACTAAACCTACCGACGATTAAAACAGACCTATGTATACCCAAAGAAATAAAGATGATATTCTAAAAAATACCTAAAGTAAGCAGAATAAATCTTCACCTATATGTTTCACAGAAAATCACGAAAAATTCGCCAAACTGAATCCTGGCAAATTTATAGAATATTTATGAGAAATTACAAGCCGGTCATTTTGACCGCTTTGGTAGTTTTAGTGTTAAGATTATGGGTCCGAATGGATCCGAGATCCTCCAGAGGAAGATTAATACATTAGCTACGCTAATTTTTATGGGCCATCCATTAGGTTGTGTGCTACGATACGAATTAAAAAACATTTAACCGGTAAATAGCGAAGAATTTAACCCTTTGCCCTATAACCACGAGTCAGACTCGTGGCGTCGATTCTGGATAAAATACAATAAAAACACACAATATTTATGATAAAGTTCAATTTTAGCTTTAACTGTAATTTAAATTTACGATATTGAAAATCAGCAAATACAAAATACGTGTAATATTTCCATACTTTGCGTTTGACAGAGTGTCAAAGACGTGAATAACTATTGCTAATATGTATGAAGATTGACGAAATCGTAAGTCGAGGGGTTAAGAAGAAAATTATAAGAGTCTGCAAATGAAAGTCGTATCTTTGAAATATTTTAATAAAATCCATTAATGGATCGTAAGGTATTATTTTTTTAAACTGATACGGCTGGTCCTTAGAAACCAATGATGTCTAAACGAANTACCCAAAGAAATAAAGATGATATTCTAAAAAATACCTAAAGTAAGCAGAATAAATCTTCACCTATATGTTTCACAGAAAATCACGAAAAATTCGCCAAACTGAATCCTGGCAAATTTATAGAATATTTATGAGAAATTACAAGCCGGTCATTTTGACCGCTTTGGTAGTTTTAGTGTTAAGATTATGGGTCCGAATGGATCCGAGATCCTCCAGAGGAAGATTAATACATTAGCTACGCTAATTTTTATGGGCCATCCATTAGGTTGTGTGCTACGATACGAATTAAAAAACATTTAACCGGTAAATAGCGAAGAATTTAACCCTTTGCCCTATAACCACGAGTCAGACTCGTGGCGTCGATTCTGGATAAAATACAATAAAAACACACAATATTTATGATAAAGTTCAATTTTAGCTTTAACTGTAATTTAAATTTACGATATTGAAAATCAGCAAATACAAAATACGTGTAATATTTCCATACTTTGCGTTTGACAGAGTGTCAAAGACGTGAATAACTATTGCTAATATGTATGAAGATTGACGAAATCGTAAGTCGAGGGGTTAAGAAGAAAATTATAAGAGTCTGCAAATGAAAGTCGTATCTTTGAAATATTTTAATAAAATCCATTAATGGATCGTAAGGTATTATTTTTTTAAACTGATACGGCTGGTCCTTAGAAACCAATGATGTCTAAACGAAAAGTTCAGCGTCAGTCCGCGGGGACTGACGTAGCGTTTAACGTGTTAACAATTTAATCATGGGGTATTGAAAAGGGTGACGTCTTTTAATTAAGAAATAATGAGTTACCAGGCCTTCTAATTTTCTTCTAATTTTCTTCTAATTTAATTAGAGACTGACACTTTAAAAGTGTTAGAGACAGCGTAACAGTTTTATAATTGTTAAAAATACACGATATTCACGTGACATTCGCGGCGAGATGCGTTATTAATTCTTAGCGCTATTGTGTTGATTTTTTGTTTTAATACCCTTTTATTAATACTTTTCTGTTCTGTTCTTCCGTTATAATTGTTTCTCTGCATTCTGTTACAAATCTAAACATTAACCCTCTATGGGCCGAATTTTGTTTGTTTATTGGAGAAAAAATTACGATTGATTACAGTTTTTCACTTTGATTTGAAAATATTTTAACTAATAATTACCGTAGATGGATCGTGGTGTCGCTACAGTGATACAGTAATCAAATATAATAGTGCAGTGATAACTAAATAAAATTAATTTTTTAAAATATAGATACATCAGTTTGTAACTTTTAAGTCACACGGGCCCATAGAGGGTTAATGTAGAAGGTAATGAATATTGTAAGAGTGTTCCTACTATGCAAAGAAAAACATGTTTATTTAGCGCTTCTCTATTGCTTCTCTATTGCTATATATTATTATTTAAATAATAAAACCTTAAAAACAACATACATGGGATAAAAATCGGTTGCACGTATCATCGTATTCGATAAAATATTTTTTATACATTCCGGGTCCTAATTTTTTTCAATTTTAATGATAAATTAAAGTAACCAAACGCGATAGTGAAACAAAGTTCGAAAAATGTTTATTATCGAAAAAATAGTTAGTATCGATGGAAATGTTCAATAAAATTTCAAACGAACCTATTTTTTAATTACAAAGTTTTTTGTTAACGTCAGTGTTAAGATTGTAAGCTGTAGCGTAAGTTCATATAACAAACTGGTTTTAATCCGACAGTAGAATCAATCGATCGATCAATGATATTTAATATTGAAGAACGATCGCAGTAAAATATACTCTGAGACGTTTGTAGGATATGGATATCAGCACGGTACACCGAAAGGGTATGAAGTAAAATAACTTGTATCCCGATCTTTCCACACGTCGTTATTTCAAGATTTACTTTAAAATATACACGTATATATCACTATTAAAGGTTGTAACTCTTTATATTTACTACATATTCACACCTATCCCTCGCATAAATTGGAGAGTACACAATGAATTGCATATCTTAGAATTTATGCAGCTTTTATCACTGATTTCGCATTGCTTTTTCAATTAAACATAGTTCTTTATTGCATCTTATTTTCGATAAAAAGTTTGCGAGTTTAACTAGTTATCTTTGCATTATATTAATTTTTTATCACTGCGTCGATGTGATACCGAGGGACAAACTAAATTGGGAAAATAAAGCGTGGATGAGGGTTCTAATAATTTGTAAATATCTCACTCTACCATTTAGCTATTTATCTTTTCCGTATATTAATTTTTTATCACTGTGTCAATGTGATACCGAGGGACAAACTAAATTGAGAAAATGAGGCAAGGATGAGGGTCCTAATAATTTCTAAATATCTCACTCTACTATTTAACTATTTATCTTTTCATTATATTAATTTTTCACCACTGTGTCATTGGATTCTAATAATTTCTAAATATCTCACTCTACTATTTAACTATTTATCTTTTCATTATATTAATTTTTCACCACTGTGTCATTGGATTCTAATAATTTCTAAATATCTCACTCTACTGTTTAACTATTTATCTTTTCATTATATTAATTTTTCACCACTGTGTCATTGGATTCTAATAATTTGGAAATATCTCACTCTACTATTTAACTATTTATCTTTTCATTATATTAATTTTTCACCACTGTGTCATTGGATTCTAATAATTTGTAAATATCTCACTCTACTATTTAACTATTTATCTTTTCATTATATTAATTTTTCACCACTGTGTCATTGGATTCTAATAATTTGTAAATATCTCACTCTACTATTTAACTATTTATCTTTTCTGTATATTAAGTTTTTATCACCGTGCCATTGGATTCTAATAATTTGTAAATGTCTCGCTCTACTATTTAATTATTTATCTTTTCATTATATTAATTTTTCACCACTGTGCCATTGGATTCTAATAATTTCTAAATGTCTCACTCTACTATTTAACTATTTATCTTTTCATTATATTAATTTTTCACCACTGTGTCATTGGATTCTAATAATTTGTAAATATCTCACTCTACTATTTAACTATTTATCTTTTCATTATATTAATTTTTCACCACTGTGTCATTGGATTCTAATAATTTGTAAATATCTCACTCTACTATTTAACTATTTATCTTTTCTGTATATTAAGTTTTTATCACCGTGCCATTGGATTCTAATAATTTTTAAATGTCTCGCTCTACTATTTAATTATTTATTTTTTCATTATATTAATTTTTCACCACTGTGCCATTGGATTCTAATAATTTCTAAATGTCTCACTCTATTATTTAACTATCTATCCTTTCATTGTATTAATTTTTTACCACTGTACCAACGTGATATCGAGGGACAAACTAAATCAGGAAAATGAGGCAAGGATGAGAGTTCCAATAATTTGTCAATGTCTCACTCTGTACGCTTAGTTATCGAACATAAGATAACAAAGATATAACAAAGTTGAGATGTAAATAACCTAACAATATATAACAAAGATAAGTACAATATTATCAAATTTGTCAAGTGTAGCCTGTTAAAGGCATCCGTATCTAGTAAATTTTCTCGAAACCGAAGCTCCATCAAAAAAAATTATTACAAGTTTCCAACTTATTTTCTCACGCGAAATCATCCTTTTCCCCAACGATACACATAGCTCCGCTTTACACGATAAGCAAAAGAATTCATATAAGGATACTAAGATTACTATAAATTATGTTGCTCGGATAAACCGACTACACCTTGTTGTTGAAAAAAAAAAAATTCCTCGTATATCATGTATCGGATACAAATATCTAAATACGATTCAAAAAGAAAAAAGATCATAATATACCAGTGCTCGCAGCAAAGAGCGAGTGCAACTGGTTAAGCGTCCGAGACCAAGGGGAACAAGAACTGCACCGATATAACGAGACAAGGATGTATTTAACAGATTACAAAATTTTACTGACAAGGCAAAGCCAAGAATCTAGTTGTAGCCACTTCTGGAACTCGTCCACCTTCGAGAGTGGCGTCTGATTGCCAGGTAGAAGCCGTGATCAACGGTTAATATTAGGGTTCGTATTAATCGAATATCCCGAACCACTCTGGAATTATTGGGTCCCTCTAATTGTACGGATATAATGTACTACCGGGCACCTAAATATGGGAATCACCTTAGCACTCGTTGCTCTCTTATTCAACCTTACAGGTCCTCTAATAAGCAAACTGCCGATAATACTAAAACGGGCGGTAGCGAGACGGGGCAACGATTTACGGCGTTGCTTTACGACCAGGCCGAGTAAATATTTACAGACGTCGTAAACACAACAACAGCAATTAGTTGATGTATTCATAAATTTCTTGGATCGATTATTATTATGCTGACTGATGAAATACGGCGGTGTCCTAATCATTGTAACGCAACGAGCGCCTGACAGGCTTCCTTAAACAGGTGTTCGCGTCTTCTGTTGTATAATCTGTGGTAGGTGTCGTTGACGACGAGCTGTAAATTCCTCCGACGTTCGTCGCATATACAGGGTGTTCGGTAACTGTCGGTGCAGGCGAAAAGGGGGTGGTTCTACGTGAAAGAATAAGTCGGAAATATGGAACAAAAATTTTTCGCTCGAGGCTTTGTTCTCGAGAAAATTGATTTTGAATTTTCGCCTAGTATCTATATACGGCAGTCACTTGGTGCATCGCAGCGGCTGACGCTGTCTACATACGGCAGCCACTTTTTGGTTCACAGAGGCTGTCGCTAACGATATACGGCACAGATTTTATTATTAGAGAAGTAAAAAATTTTTCTCGGTAAGAGTCTTCTATGCGAATAAAGGCAACGCAAAATTGTTTCGCTAAAAATTCCTTGATATTTATTTTCTGTATGTTTCGAGTGTATCAGATTCAAATAACTTATAATAATCTACCAGAAATAAAGTGAACCGAATCGCTAATTAACGCACCGTCTGCGAAACATAACAAAGTATGGTCAGTCGCGCTGTTGCGATAAGTGGCGAAGAATGGTACAGGTGCACCGTCGCGAAAGGGTTAATATAGTATTGCAGAAGTCACAGGTTGTGATGGTTGTTTTGTTCAGAAGTGGGTTAATTTGATTATCAATTCTGACACGGGATATTGGAACTCGTGTTCTTGTAAGATTCTAGAAAAGAATGTTTCTGAAGAAGCTATTTTTTAACAGTAGTTATTCAATATGAAGCTACAGAAAATATAAAAGAGTGAAAACTAAAGCTCTCGAGTCATTTTTTATCCAATCGAGTTTTTCTTTCGTTAACACGTTGGGCCCGGCGCCGGTCCCTGGGGACCGGCAGTGAACTTNATGGGAATCACCTTAGCACTCGTTGCTCTCTTATTCAACCTTACAGGTCCTCTAATAAGCAAACTGCCGATAATACTAAAACGGGCGGTAGCGAGACGGGGCAACGATTTACGGCGTTGCTTTACGACCAGGCCGAGTAAATATTTACAGACGTCGTAAACACAACAACAGCAATTAGTTGATGTATTCATAAATTTCTTGGATCGATTATTATTATGCTGACTGATGAAATACGGCGGTGTCCTAATCATTGTAACGCAACGAGCGCCTGACAGGCTTCCTTAAACAGGTGTTCGCGTCTTCTGTTGTATAATCTGTGGTAGGTGTCGTTGACGACGAGCTGTAAATTCCTCCGACGTTCGTCGCATATACAGGGTGTTCGGTAACTGTCGGTGCAGGCGAAAAGGGGGTGGTTCTACGTGAAAGAATAAGTCGGAAATATGGAACAAAAATTTTTCGCTCGAGGCTTTGTTCTCGAGAAAATTGATTTTGAATTTTCGCCTAGTATCTATATACGGCAGTCACTTGGTGCATCGCAGCGGCTGACGCTGTCTACATACGGCAGCCACTTTTTGGTTCACAGAGGCTGTCGCTAACGATATACGGCACAGATTTTATTATTAGAGAAGTAAAAAATTTTTCTCGGTAAGAGTCTTCTATGCGAATAAAGGCAACGCAAAATTGTTTCGCTAAAAATTCCTTGATATTTATTTTCTGTATGTTTCGAGTGTATCAGATTCAAATAACTTATAATAATCTACCAGAAATAAAGTGAACCGAATCGCTAATTAACGCACCGTCTGCGAAACATAACAAAGTATGGTCAGTCGCGCTGTTGCGATAAGTGGCGAAGAATGGTACAGGTGCACCGTCGCGAAAGGGTTAATATAGTATTGCAGAAGTCACAGGTTGTGATGGTTGTTTTGTTCAGAAGTGGGTTAATTTGATTATCAATTCTGACACGGGATATTGGAACTCGTGTTCTTGTAAGATTCTAGAAAAGAATGTTTCTGAAGAAGCTATTTTTTAACAGTAGTTATTCAATATGAAGCTACAGAAAATATAAAAGAGTGAAAACTAAAGCTCTCGAGTCATTTTTTATCCAATCGAGTTTTTCTTTCGTTAACACGTTGGGCCCGGCGCCGGTCCCTGGGGACCGGCAGTGAACTTTCCGTGTGGCCGGCGGCGGCCCCTGAGGACCGGCACTAGAATTTTCGTTTGGCTGGCGTCGATCCGTGGGACCGACGGTATTAAAGTTAAAAAATAAATATAGTCTCAATGAAATGTGATGAAATGTAGTTTTAATGAAATTTATTGAAACATTCTAAACAAAAATGCGGCTTATCATTACACATATTACAATACGTAACAACTTTTTTGGTAATATTTGTAGCTGTCTTCCGTCCAAATAGTTTTTAATTGTTATCATAACACTTGGAACAATACCTTCGGACTTTATGTATGTCTCGTCCCTTTTTATATAATTTATGAATAATTTCTCTCGGCGATACCCTACAACATTGTATCGCTCACCGGCTGCCGGCTGAACGGAAAGGACAGAAAATTCGGCGCCGTGCTCAACGTGTTAAAACATTTCCTAATTTCGACAAAAATTTAGAACAGCTATTGTCAACGTGCAAATTTTCTTGTTTCAATTTTATGTTAAAGACGCAGTTTTATTAAAATTAGGAGCTGTTTTTAGTAAAATGAGAGCGTGCTTAGGTTGGAAAGAATTTGAGGACCGTAGCAGGGTTAAAGAAAGTGCTCCTACTATGAGACCCTACTTAAAATTACTGTTAGAAGATCAGATTTTCACCAAAAATTAATTCTCATTCTTTTGTCTTCTTAAGACAATTTGGATACGAAGACGGTATCCTCACAATATTCATGAGTCCTTTTCAAACCTCTTTTAACGCAAGAATCACACGATCTTTATTTCAGTTTTTTTGCTTCATTGATAACGTCACTACAGTTTAGTTTTTGACGATAAAAGTACCTTCAAGGAGTCTCGCATTGCCTATTCCTGGTCTAGAACATGCTACTTTAAGATGTGAAGTACGAGTAAGCAAAAGTTGGTTTACGGAGTCCGTATGGCTCACTGAGAGATCTTTCATCCTGCAGAATTTGAAACGAAATCGGAACTGACAATGTTCTGAAATATCCAGTGCAATATCTAGGTCCCATTTCATTTTCTACTACTTCTAAAAATATGCATTTCTGTAAACATTCGCGGTCTGTTTGTTACCTATGAATCCTATCCAGTGTTTAAAAAAACTTTTTTAATTTACTCTTTGACTACCAAAGGCATATATACATATATGCTCTCTAAATTTTTTTCTAACCATATTATATACCATAATTGGAGAACGTGCGGCCTTCGTAAAAACTAGCTCTTGTATTAACCCTCTATAGTCCGAATTTTGTGTGTTTATCAGAGAAAAGAACTATGATTGATTACAGTATTTTACTTTGNTCAAAATTGTAAGAAGTATTAAAGTCGACGTTCCTTTATTAGTACTTTACAATACTGCAACATATGAATCTCAGACTTCAATTTGTTTTTTTATTTTTGCCCATTGCTCGTGTGCACCGTGCGCTGCATTGANTACGGAAATATAGTATACATTTGGAAGAAAAATACAATAAAACTAACAATTAACACGACGAGTATATTATATTAACTTTTTTAGAAAAACTATAATTAAAGAAGAATAATTTTGTTACAATACTGCCTAAATTTAATTAAAATATGATTTGGCCTTATTGTACGCTTCTTTGGAACATAAATATTTTCCAGCTAGTCACCGTGTTTTAACTTGTTCTCTTTCATGTGCTGTAATCATTTTTCTAAGATACCGTGACGTTGTTCCGTGATCAATTGTTTATATTTGGAATCTCTTCTTTTTAAGTTTATCAATTCTTCTTCGGAATTTTCCATATTGATTTTGCAGCGGTACCAATTTTATTTATCGTAAAAAAAATTGATCTTTGATCGTTAAGTTTTAAACCAAGAAGAACACGACACGTGTCAATTATATTAGGTTATATTACTTTTAATATATGCTATAATAATATAATGAATATTGTCATTTGTTTTCTATATTCACGATAATCTACGATTTTTTTTTTAAATGTATACCATATTTCCGGACGGAGGGAGTAATTCCTGGATCGTGGTATCATTACACTAACACCGTAACAAAATTTAATAGTACAGTGATAATTAAATGAAATAAATTTTTTTCAATATAAATACACGAGTATGTAACTCTGAAGTCACACGGCACCATAGAGGGTTAATTAATATTTAATTATATAGATTACGAGAATTTGAAGATTAGTGGAATTAAACAAATATCATAATTTAAATTTAAACGCGGCCTAATTTTAATGTGGCCTCTAACGGTGAAAAGGTTCTCCACCTCTGCCATATATTGTGTTGCTAAATTGATCTAACTACATAGCGCTGTTCCTAACCAACCAGCTGTTTTTTGCTTCGTAAATAAATATATTCCGCGCCTATGTAAATTCCATTTACATTTTTGTTAACGAGCATAACGTTTTGTGCAAGAGTGCGCCGCACTCAAAGAGTTAATAAGATCTACCGCTAAAACCTTCGTATACAATTTTAATTATACATATTGCGAATACTGCATTTTGCGAGAAATACATAATGCGGCAGAAAAAGATCTTCAACCGTATATTTAACAAGAAATCACAGAAAATACTCAAAAGTGCTCCGTTAATAATTTATAAAATTTGAGCAAAGAGATTACGAAACCGGTGATTCGACAGCTTTGGTAGCTTTAGTGTTAACACCAGATTTACAGGACCCGTCAATTTGACTCAGTCCAGATTTCATGCTTAAGTTCAACAATCATGCATGCGGAAAATGTAAACACAAAATAAAATTTATGTTCAGGACGTTACGTGGAGGACTGTTTAAATAATTATGTTTAAGACACGATGGAAGAAAAGTATTAGGTTGTTCGGAAAGTGATTTCGTTTTTCTTTGTGAAAATGAAAGACAATTTTCGTATAACGAACAAATATTTTATTAAATTATATATTCGCCATTCTGATCCAGCACCTTTCGCCATCTTTCGTGTCGTTATTCGCCGGTTTGCATCAACTAATGCCTTTATCTTGTCTTTATCAGCTTCAACCGGCCTTCCAGAACATGGTGCATCTTCTACATCAAAATTTCCGGATCGAAATTTTGCAAACCAGTTCTGGCACTGGCGTACCGTCAACGCATCTTCTCCATACACATCGGTTAATTTCTCTCCGGCTTGAACAGCATTTTTACCTTTTCTATAGTAAAAAAGTAAAATATGACGGAAGCGCTGCTTATTGCTCTCCATATTTAACCCTTTGACTGCTAAAGACGTATATATACGCACTCGCAAGTCCATCAATATATACGAAAGGCGTATATATACGCCCTCANAACCAACCAGCTGTTTTTTGCTTCGTAAATAAATATATTCCGCGCCTATGTAAATTCCATTTACATTTTTGTTAACGAGCATAACGTTTTGTGCAAGAGTGCGCCGCACTCAAAGAGTTAATAAGATCTACCGCTAAAACCTTCGTATACAATTTTAATTATACATATTGCGAATACTGCATTTTGCGAGAA
The DNA here is from genome assembly GCA_019453375.1 of Ctenoplectra terminalis. NCBI lineage: Eukaryota > Metazoa > Arthropoda > Insecta > Hymenoptera > Apidae > Ctenoplectra > Ctenoplectra terminalis. Next base: position 129,967 of record SMSQ01026253.1, read on the forward strand.
ATACATAATGCGGCAGAAAAAGATCTTCAACCGTATATTTAACAAGAAATCACAGAAAATACTCAAAAGTGCTCCGTTAATAATTTATAAAATTTGAGCAAAGAGATTACGAAACCGGTGATTCGACAGCTTTGGTAGCTTTAGTGTTAACACCAGATTTACAGGACCCGTCAATTTGACTCAGTCCAGATTTCATGCTTAAGTTCAACAATCATGCATGCGGAAAATGTAAACACAAAATAAAATTTATGTTCAGGACGTTACGTGGAGGACTGTTTAAATAATTATGTTTAAGACACGATGGAAGAAAAGTATTAGGTTGTTCGGAAAGTGATTTCGTTTTTCTTTGTGAAAATGAAAGACAATTTTCGTATAACGAACAAATATTTTATTAAATTATATATTCGCCATTCTGATCCAGCACCTTTCGCCATCTTTCGTGTCGTTATTCGCCGGTTTGCATCAACTAATGCCTTTATCTTGTCTTTATCAGCTTCAACCGGCTTTCCAGAACATGGTGCATCTTCGACATCAAAATTTCCGGATCGAAATTTTGCAGACCAGTTCTGGCACTGGCGTACCGTCAACGCATCTTCTCCATACACATCGGTTAATTTCTCTCCGGCTTGAACAGCATTTTTACCTTTTCTATAGTAAAAAAGTAAAATATGACGGAAACGATGCTTATTGCTCTCCATATTTAAAAGGGCGCCAACCAAAAACTACCGCCTAGAATCAAATGGACTTTTTCACACACAAACCTTGCTATATCGGCTCTCAAAACATATAATGATTATACGGCTCAAGTGTGAAGTTGGGTGCAAAAAAATACAATTAAATCCTCTATCGGGGAAAAAACGAAATTACTTTCCGAACAACCCAATATATATTTAGATAGTCTTAGGATAATGTGTACAAGACGGACGCACGGTTAGAACTAAGGAGAAAAAAACAAGTCAGCGCGTACATTCGTACCTGGGGTGTTCGCAGGCATCCCCAAACCCTAATTGATGGTCATACCCTAGAGTGAAGGCCGCTAAGAAAAAGTCTGTTATTTTAGTTTTTCTCTCAGGAATGTAGAGTTTATACAAACTCGTGCAAAACATGGGTGCCTTCCTTTAACAATTTATATTCGAAAAGTGTACTAAATAAATCTTTGCTAATAGAAATCCACCAATTTGAAGTACACCGAACCAATGATATTAAAAAAAAATTTGTACTTCAATGTACCCATAAAAATGAGCCGATCGATGTCCGTGAACCTAGTGTTAAATAACGCCTGTTTCGTCGCCATTATTCGCCCATCGACAATCTCCGAGTAACTGAAACGATTCGATATCACGAACGAATTAGACACGAACATTAGTCGATACGGCGACTGAAAGAGTAATGAAAATTCAGCATGCTCCCTGGAGGACAATAAGATGGAAAGAGGGGCGGTAAACACGTCAGACGAAAAAGATTCGATTATACTGGCTGGTTGTGTCTGTACGTGTACGTACACGTGTACAGATTCTAACCATTGGAAGCAGCCAGGAAACCAATCTCCTTGGCATTCCCTGATGAGTATCAGACCGATTTCATTGTCGCCCAGCGTAACGAAGCATCGTCAGAGATCAATTGCGCTGTGGCACTCTTTTCGCCTAACTCGATTTCGTTTCTGGGGCAATGATCGGCCGGTCCGGCACGATATTATGTCATTTATCTTCGTCGTATCTTCGGAAGGCAAGCACTGGCGAACTCTTTATCTGTTTTTCCCATTCCTGGTCCCCCTCGTGCCAGGAGTCGGCAGCTGGTACGGATATACATGTCAGTTCGACCTCGTGCCTTCTTTTCCACCCTCGTTCCTTCATATTTCCCTCCCCTTTCTGCTTTAACAATTCCCTTTTGGTCCGTGTATTTTGCTATTGACGATCAGTTTTCGATAAAACCTTTCCACCTGGTCCATATAGACTCTTTTTCTTCGCGGTTACTGGCATCGGTTTAAATTTTTTAACCAGCCATTCGAATCTATACAGTTGTACGCTCCACGTAGATCTGTTGGTTTCTTAATTTATAATTCAGATTTTTTATTATTTATTTTTTAAATACTGTATGGAGAATGTGTATTGTTCAAATAATATTAGAATACGAATAAGACGTACCATACAATTCTAATACATATTAGTATTAGGATAACGGACTACCACGAGTTTACGATACGGACACGCCAGCTGCTATTTTTGAGGATTTGTTAATTTTGACTGCCATGGGGGCCACCATATTACATAATTAGAGTAAATATCGATACTGATAAATTTTAAAATAATACCACTGTTACTATGATGGTTTGAAGAAATTAATGCCATACGGAACGTGCAAATATAATTTTATCAATACAAAGAAAATATAGATATTATTTTTTTCAACATAATATACATTGCTTAATAAGAAATTCATGTTGGCGCCATGGGCAAACCACGTAAAATGCGCGCGGCAGTCAACGTGTTAATGAAACGAAAGAAACTTTTGGGACAATCTAATATATAGAATAAAGTATTATTATTGTTTTGTTATTTATTTTTTGCTACATATACGGCTCCACGAACTTTGTGGGAGCTAAACAATTAGAATACAACGTCGGCAATCGTTCTTACAAGGAAACATATCGAACTGTCCGTCACCGATTTTGATGAAACTTGGGGTGAAAATAAGGGACACGTATTTTTTTGTGAATTCACCCTTTGAAGTTTGAGCAGAAAAATGCTATCTCGAAAACTATCGTTATATGAAATTAATAATTCGGATTCGCACGGTTTGCGTGTTGTAAGAAAATTTAAAATTTAATCATATTATATATTAATAGATTTAGAGAGAAATTTCGGATCCTTAGGAATTTTTTGCTTCGGGTGTTTGAATCCTTTACAGTAATGGCGGCCAGCAATCGATATTCTATGAAATGAGGTTTAGAAAGTAGCGAATAATTCCGATATTCTGCAACATTCTGACTAAAAAAAAAATAAATAAATAAACTGAAATATAATACTGAAAGTTACATTTATACAAAAAAATTGTAACTTTCCCTTCAGTAATTATAAAAACAATTCGCAAGCTTCATCTATCTTTAAGCACCTCAGAATTATTTTCCTCTTTAACCCTGCTACGATCCTCAAATCTGTTGCTCTCACTTTACTAAAAAAAAGTTCTTAATTTTTATAGAAATGTGTCTTTGACATAAAATTAAAGCAAGGAATTTCCTACATTTATGATACATTTTTTATATTTTTCTCAAAAGTAGGAAATGACTTGAGACAAAAATTCGATTGGATCAAAACTGACCCAAGAACCGTAACAGGGTTAAAACAGTCCCGCTGTTCCAATATATTTTCCGCCAATATATATACTGCCAATCCAATATATTTTCAGATCATAACACCTAAAACGATTCAGCCTGAAATAAATACCGGTTATAGAACAAAATATGAATATTTGAGTAGAGAGTGTTCTTCGAAATCTCCTCCTTAATCTCGAGATACTTCGACAAAACAGCTTTGCATCCGTATAAACAGTTGTTACAGTCCACTTGAAATCCTAGCGATCTTCTACAAGCATAAGCGTCGATGTTAAGACCTCCGAGCACAGGCAACTTGGTTCTCCTGTTTGGCGCACTCGGAGTTCCTTCGAGGAAACTTACCTTGTGTATTAATACTTAATAGACACCGTAAATTCATCAACGTGTACATCGCAGGTAGATGCGTTCCCTTATCTTTCAGCTCGCAGAGACTCTGGACCGCTATAAATCGATAAAAGTTGCGCGGCCGGTGCACCCCAAGTGATGCCAACGGGCCCCTTTTCACTTTATAATTTACCTTAACTTCGGCCTTCTCGAAACAAAAAGATGCTAAGAGGCTACTTTTACATCCTTATCTCCACGGAGCTCCAACTAATTTCTATGATATTCTATACAATATCCTCATATTATATTCCTATCAGATTAGCATAAATCTCTCCTTCCGATGCACGTCGTTGCACATAATAATCAAGTAGCGAATTTTATTAACCGATAGATTTATCTGCGCTTCCTGTTAACTCTATAAGTTGGTCTTGTGATTGAATTTGCTTCGCTCGTTCCACGTAACGGGTCTAATAATTGTAATCTCTGCGGAAAAATTCCTACGCTATTTGTCATTTGTTTCTTACAATCTCTGATCGCGTAAAACGTAAGCGAAGTGTGTTTATACCGTGGTAAAAGTTTGCTACAAAAAAATCGGTGTTCTATGATCGTAAACGTTGTAATTCACCTTCGTCTTCACTTTTTTAAGATGATATAGATATTTTTTTTTCTTTTTTTATTTCTATACACAACTAAGACTTGTTATGAAGGCTATCAGCAGTTTGGATACGCGAAGCATAAACGCGTGTAAGGGAGGCCTTTAGCGATGTCTACCTCTTCTTTGATTAATCGTTACGACTAGACAGCGGATTTTTATGGGTTTATAGGAAATTTAAAGGTTCAAAATTGCATATAATGCATGTAATAGGAAATAATATACAAAGTATCCAAATTATAATGCTTCTTATAATACCCGATAGGTGTAATTTTATAAATAATTTTCTATCGAGGCTCCCCTTTGTTTTACTATCATATATTCTCAAAATTATGAATTTGCATAAAAATACGTAGTCTATTCACGATAATAACCGAGTACTCGGGTACATTTTTGCACATTCTCGCTTGAAGTATCTTGTCTTTCTGATAAAAGATTTTAATATCCGACCAGATTGTTGCCGTTTGGAAAATTTCCTATCCATGTTTGCTTCAACTTTGTTTTCAGAAAACTACTGAAATTCCACCATAAGATTGACTACGTAGATTATAAAACATCGGCGATTGTGGTTATTAATATAAAGGATTACGTATGATGGTCTAACACTCGCACGAAGGATCGTATAATAAACGACCGTATGGCTCAAACTTAGTCCATTCCAAAAAATATTTATCCGAAGAAAACGTAGATTTTTATTTTTATGGTGATAAATACCAATATTTAGTAATACGTATATAGTACAAAAGTTAATTCAATATTGGTTTTTATTTTATTTATGTATTAAGGTCACATCTACCTTACACTTACTACAAATTACAAAAAACATACGATATTTCGCAACAGAATAGGTTTTCCATGGATAGCACAGTGAGACGTAGCATGGGAATCTTCTTTTCCATAACAAAAATTTATTGGATTTTCAAATGGTTCGGTATGGGTCGCAATAAAATTTGGCACATTTTTTGACCGAACAAGAAAATGAAAGTTTTCAAAAATAAGGGTGGTGAGGGTTTCGTGTTTGTTTTAACGATAAATGTTTAACAATTTTATTACACAGTTTTTTAGGGCATAGGAAACCATTAAATTCTCAATCTAAAAATTTGTTGGTATCCGTTATGGTTTTCAAGATGTATAGAAAAATATGAAAGCGCACCGGAAACTTTAAGGGCTGTTTTCATCCTGAAAAACCGAATATCAGCGGATAAAAAAAATAGCGTAATACTTAATTCGAGATCCTCTATAAACCAGCAAAGTTTCAAATTTTTGTCAATTTTCAGGTTACCGAACGTCCTTTGTTAGGTACGGCGAGATTTTTCGCGAAATTATACCACTGTACGGCATGGCCTGACGCAGATTATATCCACAGGTGCTTTATACTGCGTAATTATGTTACAACAGACATATTAATGAATAAATTATAGTTTTTTTTATGAATTTTGATATAAAGAGACTGGAAAACAATAATATCATTGCATAACAATAATGTATAAATTCTCAACGACTGAGAAATAAATGAGACACTATAGTGGCGTATCGTTCAGAGAAACGCCATCCGAAAGCCACTATAGTGGCGTCCAGTAGCTGAAAGATTAACACCAGAGCTACCTTAGTGGTCAAAAAGACTGGTTTGCAATTTCTTATATAAATTCTATGAATTTACAATGGTGTACTGTTAATAATTTTCTGCATTTTTCTGCAATTAACACGAGTTCAAATTTATCTCCCTTGCNATGGCATCCGAAAGCCACTATAGTGGCGTCCAGTAACTGAAAGATTAACACCAGAGCTACCTTAGTGGTCAAAAAGACTGGTTTGCAATTTCTTATATAAATTCTATGAATTTACAATGGTGTACTGTTAATAATTTTCTGCATTTTTCTGCAATTAACACGAGTTCAAATTTATCTCCCTTGCGTTTAATATTTTTTACAAATACCTATTATTTTTAATTCTTCGCTTAAAATAAGTATACCTAAATCCTTGCTAGTTCTACTGTTAAGAATTTGAACTTCAAACACTTATTAAAAACCCAAAATGCGCGCAACAATTTAAAAAAGCGAAGAACTGAAATAAAATAAAAACATCGGATCACTAAATTGGAACAAACAGGTCTATTATTTTGAATTCTTCGTTTAAAATAAGTATACCTAAATCGTTGCTAGTTCTATTGTTAACAATGCGAACTTCAAACACTTATTAAAATCCCAAAATGCGCGCAACAATTTAAAAAAGCGAAGAACTGAAATAAAATAAAAACATCGGATCACTAAATTGGAACAAACAGGTCTATTATTTTGAATTCTTCATTTAAAATAAGTATACCTAAATCGTTGCTACTTCTCCTGTTAAGAATGTGAATTTCAAACACTTATTAACACTAAATTTACGGAACCCGTCAATTTGACGCAGTTCAGATTTCGTGCTTGAGTTTGGCAATCATGCGTGGGAAAAATGTAAACTCAAAATGAAAATTATATAGAAAAATGTACTAAATAAATCTCTGTTTAAAAAAATCTATTAATTCGAAGCAAACCGAACTAATGATATTACAAAAAATTTGTATTTCAATGTAACCATCAAAATGATCCAATCAACGCCCGTAAACCTAGTCTCAAAAACCCAAAATGCGCGCAACAATTTAAAAAAGCGAAGAATTGAAATAAAATAGAAACATCGGATCACTAAATTGGAACAAACACGTCTACTATTTTTAATTCTTCGCTTAAAATAAATATACCTAAATCGTTGCTACTTCTACTGTTAACAATGCGAACTTCAAACACTTATTAAAATCCCAAAATGCGCGCAACAATTTAAAAAAGCGAAGAATTGAAATAAAACAGAAACATCGGATCACTAAATTGGAACAAACACGTGTATTTTTGTAAGCAACTAATTTTATTTCTGATGCTCAGCGAAACTTGGGTGTCTGACCTATATCTTTAATTATTTACCATTTCCCATTCATCCTACTAAATTATACCATCTACAATTTAAACCTCGATTTTTCTCCCTTTACATGAAACCGGAAAACAGAGGAATGAAAGAGAAATGGTTAACAAATAGAAGCAGATCTGCGAGCGTATCGCATGTTAAGGAATTGAAAGGAACATAGAGAACCAGAGGTTTGTAGCTGTAACGTCGAAATAATGGAGCAACGTGTAGAGATGCTACACATTGATCTTGAGCATGAGCATTCACGGGATTCAGCTCTGCACCATTCAGTGTTGATGCACCAACAACCTTATGTAGCTGGTGAAAGTGAAGCAGAGTTCGAGGCACGAACGGTGCGAAACTTTAACGGAGAATCGCGTGGAATTTCGCTGCCGTCACTAAAACTGAATGTTCAATACAGTCGTGAAAACGTTGGCGTGAATTCGAATCAAATATGAGCTCGTAACCGTAACAGAACACGAGTTAAGTAAGAAAATTTGTGTTATAGACGAAATTCATTGTCACGACCGGTTCGTTTCATCGTTTATACGTGTATGCGTTTGCTTCGCTCGTGTCTTCGGATTTTGGCCTTACAGCGTTTCCAAAAGGGCTTAAACCTGGAACTGTTGAAATGCTTAAAATGTCTGTAACTTTTCATAAAAATTTTATGAATTTACATTGGTCTGTTTTTAGGAATCTTTAGGGATTGTTAGATGTTATTCGTAATTTTTTGTATGAAATACGCATATCTGATTTTTAATTGTTATAATTTTCAGTTCTTTGGTACAGAAGCATCATCGCAGCATCGCATATCTTTTTTTTAATTCTTATAATTTTGATTTCTTTGGTACAGATGGGTCTATTTTGTTTCTTGGTTGTAATTTTTTGTACAAAATACACACATATTTTTTTTAATTTTTATAATTTTGACTTCTAAGATACAGATGGATCTATTTTCTTTGTTGGTTGTAATTTTTTATATAAAATACACACATTTTTTTTTTAGTTCTTATAATTTTGACTTCTAAGGTACAGATGGATCTATTTTCTTTGTTGGTTGTAATTTTTTATATAAAATACACACATTTTTTTTTTAGTTCTTATAATTTTGACTTCTAAGGTACAGATGGATCTATTTCCTTTGCTGGTTGTAATTTTTTATATAAAATACACACATCTTTTTTTTAGTTCTTATAATTTTGACTTCTTTGGAACAGATGGGTCTATTTTGTTTCTTGGTCGTTATTTTTTATATAAAATACACGCCTCTTTTTTTTAGTTCTTATAATTTTGACTTCTTTGGAACAGATGAGTCTATTTTGTTTGATGGTTGTAATTTTTGTATAAAATACGCACGTCTTTCTTTAAATTCTTATAATTTTGACTTCTAAGGTACAGATAGGTCTATTTTGTTTGATGGTTGTTTTAATCTTAAATCTATAGTTACACGTTTTGTATAAAATTATATAAAGCTAAAGAAAATTCGGCTATCTTTCGATCCTGCGATATAACTTGCAAACTATAGGAAATACAGAATAAGTTTTCACAAAAAAATTCTTACTTTTCTTTTAAATTTGTCTTTCAACGCAAGTCAGTCAGTAAAAATTGTAAGAAGTATTAAAGTCGACGTTCCTTTATTAGTACTTTACAATACTGCAACATATGAATCTCAGACTTCAATTTTTTTTTTTTATTTTTGCCCATTGCTCGTGTGCACCGTGCGCTGCATTGAACCATGCAGCAACTGAGAATTCCTTCTCGAGTGAATAAAGTTAACCCTTTGCACTCGAGATGCAATTCTCAGTCGCCACTTGGATTAGTGCACCAACTCGAATGGTGACTTATCAATAGATATCCTTCCTTTTTACACTTTAGACGTTCGAATCTTAAAAGTAAAATTCTATACGAAGTTTATATTTTCCGCACGCACGACTGTTAAACTTAAGCACGAAATCTGAACTGAGTCAAATTGACGGGTTCCGTAAATCTAGTGTTAAGAACTGTCTCTGTTACGATTAGATTAAGTATTGGAATGAGAACTTGAACTGGTGAGTTGAGAATTGAGATAAGAACATTGAACATTGAACTTGTGAATTAGAACTAGAACTGGAACTTGTGAATTATAATTGAACTGAGAACTAAGAACTAATCATTAACTATTGAACATTGCACGCATCAGCACTGTGAACTATTCAACTGTGGAACTTGTACGAACCGAACTCAATATATCAACTCTATTTATTGTTATGAAACGTGTCTTGATGCTAAATATTCGACTCCGCGCAAACTGTGGGAGTCAGCATATGGTCCTTCGAGCCGGATACTACAGATCAGTTTTATTACCCTAAGTCCCAAGGAATTTTCCTTAACACTAGGTTTACGGGCATCCATTGGATCATTTCGAAGGGTACATTGAATACAAATTTTTTCAATTTATTTTGAATAAGTGGATTTCTATTAGCAGAGGTTTATTTATAATAGTATATTTTTTATATGTAAGTTTTATTTTGAGTTTACATTTTACGCGTGCATGATTTGTTGACTCCCACAGTGTTCGTGGAGTCGATTATTTAGCATCAAGGATGCCAACACGATTTATAAACAATAATATACATAATATATTTGATTCAGATTATACAAGTTTCACAGTGTAATAGTTCACAATGGTTCTGGTAGTTCTGATGCAGTTCTAGTACAGTTCTTGTTCCGTTCTAATTTAGTTCTCATCTAATCCTAACAGTGACAATTCTTAAATACTAAACACCCTCGTTAGGCGTGTCGTCGCCAAGAGAGTGGGAGGCATGCTATGTCCAATCAGTTCACAATTCTGGTGTCAAGACAGGTGGTCAATGTCACGCCCTCAGAGTTCGTGTGTCAGTCCCAAGTCAGGTAGGTGCAGATGTGACAGTGTCAGAAGGTCGCGGCTGAAATACGCGCGCGTCAGTTCTTGGTAAAGATTAGGATACGGCACTTTGCTATTGAGCAGAAATCGACAAACACCGAAATATTGGCCAGTTTCTAGGTCGTAAACTAATGTAAGAGTCGCCACTACCTGCGACGGGACGGCGCCAGTAGATGGGCCTCTCGAGTGGTGGTGTGAATGTATTTATGGTTGCGAGTGAGACTGATCCGGGTATGTTTGGAAAAGTGTGACCGTGGACGAATCTTGGGTGGTCGAAAGAATGTTAGCGAAGAGTGTCTGGGTTATGTCTAGCGTATGTTTGAAACCGAGAAACTGGGCCGTGGGAATGAAGTCTACGTGACTGCGTGATTGGAAGGGATGGATGCGAAGATTTTGAGTGCGAGTGA
>SMSQ01026253.1:141601-158380 GCA_019453375.1 Ctenoplectra terminalis
TCTTCCGTTTTCCTTCCGCTTTATTTCCGCCTCTCTCTCCTTTTTTCCTCCCTTACACTAATAACATGCCAGATGTGAAAATGACCGTTCTCAAAAATAGCTAGGGTTCGTCCGTATCATAAATTAAGTCTTTAGCTGTCCTTAACACGATTGTTAAATTTAAGCATCGAAATCTGAGTTGCGTCAAATTGACGGGTTCCGTAAATCTAGTGTTAAATGGGGAAGCGCCTTGACGAAATCTACACGGCCTGCCTCAGCCCTTAGTCCACCGAGATTTTCTAACACACGCGATCTTATAATTCTACGAATCCACGCGTTTCTAATAATAATCAACCCCTTTCACCAACGGATTAACTTGAACGCGTACGCGGTCGTGCACGCAAGCAGTCACAAGAGAGGCCTGTGAAAGCTGCTTACGAGCGCAATGACGTCCCCACAGGCGTCGCTTCTTTACGACGAGGCAGTGTTTGTGGCGACGTTTCGCGTCATTTGCCGTGAGAACGACGCCGATCTAATCATCGTACGTATTGTCATCCTCCTCCCCTGAAGCCCGTGGAGTCAACGGCGACTGTACATCAATGAGCGCGCCATTAGGCGCCACTGTTCGTGGCCGAGCAAGCATTCAGATACGCGTCGCTCGCGGCCACGTAGATTGATGGCAGAGATACACGATTGTCTCGATATCCGGCGGAATTCCTTGCAGAATTGTCGCGACTCCTACGCGTCTATGAATTTCTACCGCGATCGCTCGCTTCCGTGACTCGCCGCTAAATACACCGGAGAAAGTAATCGCCGTGGCACCATTCAACATTCGCGACTCGCTGTTCACGGGGGCGTTCATTTGTTCGCTTCGATATCACGCCAGATTTACTCGGTTTCCTCCCATCGTTCCTTTGATTGCGTTACGTGTCGGACGTAGGATCGTTTTATCGTCAAGATCAATGTACAGTTAGTCACGGAAGTATTTGTACCGCTGCGATTAGTTAACACTAGAACTACCGGCGATTAAAGTAGAGTTATTTGTACCAAAGAAATCAGAAGGATAGGTATTTTGAAAAATAGCTTTAATAAGGGTAACAATTCTTTGTGCATATTTTTTACAAAAAATTGCGGAAAATCATCCAAAATTTATTATTGTAAATTTCTAAAATTTCTGTGAGAAATTATGAACAAGTCATTTTGACTTGTTCGGTAGTTCTAGTGTTAATCGTAATTGGTTGGAGCAGAAGTTGGGTGGAAAATATACTGAAAAATTTGATTTTGTAAATTATGTATTATATTTTTCACTGTTATTCGTGAGTTTAGTTATCTATTTGGGGACTATGATTTTGTATTTTTTAAGAATCTTTGGGTTTGTTCTTCGACACTGGAATTATCGAAGTTGTTGAAATTTTAGGTATCTTTTTAGGGTTTTTTGTAATTAATATAAATAAAGATTGACATATGAAATATTTTTATTGTAATATGTACTTTTTTTCATATGTCATATTTTCTTACAATTTTTTTGGGGGGGGGGGGACTATGATTTTGTATTTTTTAAGAATCTTTCGGTTTATTCTTCGACACTGGAATTATGGAAGTTGTTGAAATTTTAGGTATTTTGGGGGGGTTTTTTGTAATTAATATAAATAAAGATTGACATATGAAATATTTTTATTGTAATATATACTTTTTTTCATATGTTATATTTTCTTATGATAAAGAAATTTTTTTCAAATAACTATTATTATAGTTTAATTTGAGAATTTAGAATAATAGCTACTTGAAAATAAATTTTTAGCTATTATATATTAGCGAACTTAAGTCTTATTATATATTCAGAATAATAGTTATTATATATAACTATTTTATATAACTATTCTTTTGAATTTTTTGATACAAATAGGTACACTTTAATCGTTGCTAGTTTTAGTGACAACCCACCTATTATAAAATTAAACTATATTTTTTGAGTTATTAAACTAAATATAATTAAATATTGTTAATAATAAACTAAATATAATAATAAACTAATAATAATAAAAATAATAAACTAAATATAATTAAATATAATTAAATATTGTGAAACTAAAAATTATATTTCATTATTATATAGTTATCCTGGTTTCTAATTTTAGTAACTAGTTCCTAATTTTTTTATCAAACTGGAAAACCATAATCGCACATAACTTTTTTTCTCATAAGCAATCAAAATTCTGATCATAGAGCTGAGATAATTCGCAGAAAAAAAGTCCAGCTCATCCTGCATAGGATAATAACTGATATCGTTTACTAAAAAATAACAACTTGCAATAAAAATGGAAATTTAAACAAATCATCGCAAATTAAATCTCACAAAAGTATTCGCACTCGTTCTCCACAATCTCTAACGATCTATTAGTCAATCGTGCCTATTCATGACTTTAATCACAAAACTCTCAATTATTTTATATTAATTTATTTAATATACATGCACAGAATGGCAGTGAAAACTTTCTGTAATTGATTTACAAGTTTAAAACTTTAATTGTAAAAAAAATTTGTATACGACACGATCGACACAACCTAAAATACTATTTAAATTTAGCTTTTGAATATTGCACTGTTTCAATTTTTTTTTTTTTTTTTTAACGAAAAGCGCTATGGATCAATCGTTAATTAATGTTTATCTAAAATTAATCTTGAAACGTGGTATGCATAATTGAAAATTGATTGAGTACTGATTTACTGACTACGTCATCAACTCGATTGTTCGAGGTTGCTGTTACATAAAGTTGATAATTAAACTGTACTACCGAAATCGGATTGTTAAAAGCTGTTGCTCAGAGTCGTTGTTAATTAAAAACGGATCTACTGTAATCTATTTTGTTGGAGAGCTGCTGATCGATCCTATCTTCGGTAACAAACTATCGATAATGAGTATTTAATTAAAAGGTTTGAACGTGAATACGAAGAATTGCAGATAGTTAAAATACTAATAAACTTTAATACGCATAATCAGTTTATTGAATCGATTGAATAAATAAACAGTTTACGATAGATAATTTTATTACATTTTATTACTGACAGTCGATATTTAACACTAAAGTTATCGACGATTAAAGTGTGCCAAAATGTTAGAGATATAAGATATTAATATCCTTTTCGTTGAATGACATTGACACCCGTTTTGTTGTTACCAGGCATTCAACAAATGTTTATCAAAAGTAGTTAACACATTGCGTACGGGTCACGAGATATCTCGTTTTTAGCAAATCGAACGTTGCGGCCGGGTCACGAGATATCTCGTTTTCATGTTTTTCTTTTCGAATCAATCGGCAACTTAAGCAACCAACGGCAAATATTTTTGTTACGTTAGCAGGGAAACGAAGCCTCTCCCATTCTTAAGACAAATGATTAGCGAAATAATTGAATTTCAACATTCCGAGCATGTAGAAATGATCAGTCATAGCCAGTACATCGGTAGATCTGTGTCGATCGTCGTACGTACCGTATCTTATAAAGTGCTTTATTATATATAGTTATTGTACATTTTGCATTTTCAAACTTGGTATTTTAATTTATGAGGCAACAGTTTTTTTTTAAGAATCATCTATATTTTCAATCTGTTTCTGATAAATTATAACAAAAATTGATTTTATGAAATAGGCCCTAATTCTTATATAATAAATAGACGTAATATATATATATAGTTTATACGTCTATTTTATGAAATAGGCCCTAGTTCTTGTATAATAAATAGACGTAATATATATATAGTTTATACGTCTATTTTATGAAATAGGCCCTAATTCTTATATAATAAATAGACGTAATATATATATCGTTTATACGTCTATTTATTATATAAGAATTAGGGCCTATTTCATAAAATCAATTTTTGTTATAATTTATCAGTAACAGATTGAAAATATAGATGATTCTTAAAAAAAAACTGTTGCCTTATAAATAAAAACACCAAGTATATATATGTATATAGTAATATTTAGGAATAATTTATGTGAATATAATACTAAATACAAATTAGAAATGTACGTATTCACTTTTTATTGTTTGCCAAGCATGCTTCTGAAGCGTTCGAAAATGTGCAGGCTTTGAGCCCATGTTGAATGCGCAGAGCGCCGTACGCAATGTGTTAAGTTCAGTTTGCCTCTGTCAGCACGTTCTCGCAGTTCCGTTCAATCTTTTCATAATTTATTTATTGTAAAAAAGCGTTCGCTTCGATCCTCTACCACTGACACAAAGAAATTGTAATAAATATTTAAAAAATACATAACTTTGGGGGGAAGAGTAGTGAAATTCTATTTACACACTTCATACAAAGAAAAGAAATTTTAAACCATATATTTTACAGAAAATCACGGAATATGTTCGTAATTGCATGGTTAAAAATTTAGAGAGTTTTTAAGAAAAATTATGAACCGGTCGTTCGACAGCTTTGGTAGCTTTAGTGTTAACGACAGGTTTTGTTATGACAAATTGAATTATATACGTAGACAATTAATTTTTACAAGACAGATATTGCTTCCTTTGTGCGTAAAATTCGACAGTTGAGTACATCGGCCTCAAGTCTTTGAATTAATTAAATGACAATATGTATCAAACTGAAGTTCATTGTAAATTCATTTGTGGCGTGCATCCAAAAGCTTTCCGAATCAATTAATTCTGACATATACGTACTTAACCCTGTAGCGCTTTGCGTTATATACCCGGTGTTCCAGAAAATGTAAATATTTGTTTGTATATGAATGTTAAAGACATTTTCGTTGAGGAATATTATAATTATCAAATGCGACGTAAAGCCTCTAAAAAAAAATTTCGTATGTTCAAATGTTAATATAAAGATGTAATTATGTATAAATATCTTTTTTTCTCTAATTTCTTTTTATTTTAATTCGCATCAATTATTAATGATGGAAACTCTGATTTGCAATCAATAAGTATATTTTTTTTTAGTGGTGTATATATATTTAATTATATCCAAAATAAATAAAATTAACAGTAAAACTAACAACTAAGTTGGGTTATTAACGATTTAATCTATAGAAACAAAATATTTACAGCTTCGTTTATTATAAATTATGAAATTTTATAAGTATCAAAAGATGTTTTATGTGAAATAAAAATAAAAATTGAAATACAATATAAATAAATAAAAATTAAAATCGAGATAAAATTTAAATAAATAAAAATTAAAATTGAAATACAATTGAAATAAATAAAAATTGAAATTGAAATACAATTTAAATAGATACAAATAAAAATTGGAATAAAATTTAAATAAATACAAATAAAAATTTGAATAAAATTTAAATAAATACAAATAAAAATTGGAATAAAATTTAAATAAATACAAATAAAAATTTAAATAAATAGAAATTAAAATTAAACTATTGAATACCCAAGAGTAATGGACAATATTACCTTGAGAAATTAGCAATAAATAGCATATTATTTTTAACAGAATTTGCATTATTAAATAACGTATGTAAATTTTTAACGCTCTCGTTAACTTTAACATATATTTCAATAATCTATATTTAATCTCTTGTTTAAAAGTAAAATTATATCTCGTTGAAACAAAATTTGCTTTTCTTTTGAACTAACAACGAGTACTGAAAGGTACGCGAGCATGTGTATTTAACGTTCCCAACGTTAATATTGTACAATAATATTGCAGTTACGCTCGAGTATTTGTTTGTAAAAGCATAATCATGTTCAAAATTATGCGCTTTGTTATTCGTTTATGTAACTATAGCTCATTTAGCTGCTTGTGTAAATAACATGAACGGTGATATACCTAATGCAATAAACATTTTCATTTTGATTAAGTTACAGTGTACCAACGGAACTGGAACAGATGCATAAACAAAGTTGTGAAATTAAATTATTTTTTGAATTATTATTTGTAAATGTTTTAAAATATCCTTTATATTATAAAATAAAATACGCGTTTGCGCTTTGCTGTATTTTCAAAGACAAATTTATCGTACAAAATTCACGTTTTTAATCATTCACTGCTGTATTTAAAAATATTTAATTTGGTCGCTACGTTTGGTTTTTAAAGTAGTGTAGAATATTATAATTTTGTAACGTCTCTAAGAGATATTTTTAATTTATGATAAACATTTCTATGTTTGACAAAGTAAATATATCAAATTATTAATTATTGTAGGAATAGTAGTTAAGAAATGCTTTTACAGTGGTTGATATAAACTGTATGCAACTCTATTTCTCACTCTGTAATTTTCTAGTTCTCTAATTTTGCCTCAAACTATGTTTCCTCGGCTTTTTTGTATTATTTTCCGGCTGAAGGCCGAACCAATTGAAAACGAGGTCCCACATTATTATATAGTAGCGATATTAAAAATAATATTCCTCGTTATTATAATTCAATTTATTTGATTAAAAACACGTTCGTAGAAGACAATTTCGATTATTTATCTTATTTCTGTCATTTTTATAGAATATTTTTAGCTTACTTTTTATGCATCACTTTTCTGCTTAATTGAATTGTATAGAAATTAATTTTTCTATTTTGTTGGAATTTAACGACTCAACCGTGTTCATTTATTTTTATAATTTTTATATACAGTTAAAATTAAATTTCTGTGATGCCTCAATGAATCCAGTACCAATATAAAAATCTTCCTAAACTTTTTGGACCACAGACTAATTTTTTATGATAAACAATGTCACTAATTCACATAATAAATTAATTTACACGAAGCATACTCCTTATCTGAAAATAATTACAATTTATATTCCAATAAATACAACACTTATTCTATGTCGATATCCAGAAAATAAAAAATTCTATTACAATTATTACAAATATTCCTTCTAATTCAAATTATAAATGCACAAAGAAAAAAAACTGACATCACTCTTATCTTAAAATGTGCAAAATAAACTATATTAGCAAAAAAATTTCATATGAATTCAACCCCTTGACTTACGATTTCTTCAATCTTCATGCATATTAGCAATTGTTATTCACGTCTTTGACACTCTGTCAAACGCAAAGTATTGAAATATTACACGTATTTTGTATTCGCCAACTTTCAATATTGCAAATTTAAATTACAGTTGAAGCTAAAATTGAACTTTATCATAAATATTGTGCCTGTTTATTGCATCTTAACCAGAATCGGCGCCACGAGTGTGACTCGTGGTTATAGTGCAAAGGGTTAAAGAGACCGAAAAATAAAAAAAAAAAAAAGTTTCTCCATAAACTGTAATTTTCCAATCAAATTTTTCCTACAGACTGCGTCGCTGATAACCCAACTTATTAGTTGATGAGACTTTAAATAAACAATATTTGGATCATTGTGAAAATTTATATTCAGTATTTCTTTCTTCATCCTCAAATTATACAAATTCTTTCATAAATAATAAAATACGCTGAAAGTAAGATAATAAAAATTTTTTTTCCATCAAAATCTAAAATATGTCTTACGGACCTGTCAACGTGTTCCTCCTGCAATGAACGATTAGATCTTACGGTTAGTTGCGTTAAGATTCTCATTTTGCCGGTGCTGCAAATTTATCGCCTTAAGGCATCGCCTACGTCGTCTGTGTCAACAGGTGGTGCTCATCATTTTGCACTGACATATTACAAAGGAGCTGCTAAGTATGATAAAAGATGCATTGCCAAAGAGTAAATTGACTAGCTCCTGCCTGTTAAGCCAGCCTCCATAATACTTGTAAAACACAGTGTTTCGATAATCTTTCAGCGCAATAAATCTTATTTTTCAATCTTTCGTTTTAATCCGTGCCTCGACTAGTTGCGCGTAAATCAACGAACTTAATAATCAGCTTCTGCATATGAATTTCACGTTGACCACAGGCAAGGAGTTACTTTGGGTAATCGATTACTGCAACTCGTTACACTAGTTACATATGTCTGAATATATGAGGGTTTGTGATGTGGAAAATGTCAATATTATAAATATCCAACTATTCTGTAAATTATAAATTAGTTTGTCGTATATCAAGTTCAGCCGATCGACGAGTATGTAAAATTAACGGTTACGGATCATAAAATTATATTATATTTTTTTGTACTACTAGGGTTGGGGTAATTGAAATTTAATTACGTATTATTATAATATTTTAGTTTTATATAAAAAGATATTGATGTTATAGGTATTATTACTTATATTCTAAAAGGATTAAAAAATTTTTATGTATAATATCCAATGTTTTAATAATAGCTTTCATGAAAAATTGAATTTAATTGTAAGTAATTAAAATAATATATTCTAGTTATTTTATTATGGATAAATAATATTAATACTTGAAGAAAATTTTATGAATGATATTGCTGTTATAGGTATTATTATTTCTATTTTAAAAAGATTTAGAAAGTTTAATGTATAATATCCAATGTTTTAATAATAGCTTGCATGAAAAATTTAATTTGATTTCAAGTAATTAAAATAATATATTCCAGTTATTTTACAAGGAATAAATAATATTAATAGGTAGAGAAAATGTTATAAATGATATTGCTGTTATAGGTATTATTTCTATTCTATAATTTCTTTTTATAAAAGATATTGCTGTTATAAATATTATTTCTATTCTATAAAGATTAAAAAATTTTTATGTATAATATCCAATGTTTTAATAACTTACATGAAAAATTAAATTAAATTCCAAGTAATTAAAATAATAAATTCTAGTTATTTTACGAGGAATAAATAATACTAAAACGTGGAGAAAATGTTATGAAAGATATTGCTGTTATAGGTATTATTATTCCTATTGTGAAAAGATAAAAAAAAAATTCGAATCTATGATATCCAAAGTTTAATAACACCTTTCATAAAAAATTAAATTTAATTCCATATATTAAAAACTTTGTATCATTTATGATTGTATTTTAGTCAAATAATTCCAAGTAATTAAAATAATATATTTCAGTTATTTTACAAGAAATAAATAATACTAACACGCGCAGAAAATGTTATAAAAAATATTGCTGTTATAGGTATTATTATTCGTACTGTAAAAAGAATAAAAAAAAAAATTCTGATCTAGCATATCGAATGTTTAATAACAGCTTGCGCGAAGAATGAAATTTAATTCTATGTATTTAAAAATAATAAAATTTTATATCACCATATTATATTCAACACAAAAAATTCATTTTAAATTCATTCTCCCCAAGCGATATATTTCATTTCCATCAGACGCTTTTTACTATACTCCTCGCAGTCTCACATATTAATACATCGTATTTAATTTTTCTTCGCGCCATCATATGAAAGATTTTTTTTTTTTCGTTATAGACTATAGTTCGTATTATTCATCGTGGTCTGATACCGCAACGTTGCGATGAAGAATAATTATTTTAATTATTCCGCATTCCACCTGATAAAAGAAATACATTTATGGCACAAAATAAGCGACGCAGGCTCTCCGTCCTCTTCCTTTCTTTAAGTGATCCTCCTGAAACAATATCCTTTTTCTTGTAATTCTTGTGCTTCGCATAATCGATCGCCCGAAGGTGAAATCTGAAATCCTGGGTGGTTCTCTTTGCGGATACGTTTCACTTAGCACTTCCCTTCCTCATTCCCTTCTAATTGTTTGCTACTGGTTTGCACAGGATGCCACTGTGTATTGACGTTTGCATATTAATTTGTGTATCCATATAAAATAGTATGTATGTATGATTTTTTTTTTTTTTAAGTTGTCTATGCTTTACGTGAATGTAAATATAAATAGATTTGGGTTGCTTTTTTAAATACTATAAATAGGAGATATTTAGTACTGTCTCGTTCATATTGTTTTTTAATCGATACAAGAAAAAAGAATCATATTTCTGTTTTATTTGAAAATATGGGGACTAGTAATTTCTATCAATAGAAATGAAATTTAAATTAAGATAGGTGGTCTATGAAAGATTCATGGAATTTCAATCTTTTTTTTTTTTTTTTAATTTATTATATGAAGCTAGTTTATTAAGATTATATTAAAATTAAACTCGCGAAAAGAAGTAAGAAAGCTCACGTCGTTTCTGAAAGATTCATAGAATTTCAATCTTCACATTTTTCTAAAATTGAGTACAATTTTAGAATAATACTTTTCTTTTTTTTAATTTATTATATGATGTTAGCTTATTAAGATTATATTAAAATTAAACTCACGAGAAGGAGTAAGAAAGCTCACGTCGTTTCTGAAAGGTTCCTGGAATTTCAAGCTTCACATTTTTCTAAAATTGAGTACAATTCTAGAATAACACTTTTTTAAAAATCTATTACATGAAGTTAAATTATTAAGATCATATTAAAATTAAACTCATGAGAAGAAGTACGGAAGCTTACGTCCTTTCTGAAAGGTTCATGGAATTTCAATCTTCACATTTTTCTAAAATCAAATACAGTTCTAAAATAACATTTTTTTAAATTTGTATTGCAAGAAATTAAATTATTAAAATTACAATAATATAGGTGACATTAAATGACAAACTCACGAGAAAAATAATAATAAAAAAAAAAAAAGATCGCATCCTCCCTTAAAAATGAATACAATTTCAATCTCCTAATTCTATCCCAACCAAGTACAACTCTAAACTAACACCCGTTAAAAATCTATCGCAACAAATTAAATTATTAAAATTACAAAAACATACCTAACACTAAGTAACTTAAACTCACGAGAAGAATAAAACAAAAAGCTCTCATCCTCCCTTAAAAATGAATACAATTTCAATCTCCCAATCGTATTCCAACAAATTAAATTATTGAAATTACAATAACATACCTAACACTAAATGACTTAAACTCACGAGAAAAAAAAAAAAAAAAAGATCGCATCCTCCCTTAAAAATGAATACAATTTCAATCTCCTAATTCTATCCCAACCAAGTACAACTCTAAACTAACACCCGTTAAAAATCTATCGCAACAAATTAAATTATTAAAATTACAAAAACATACCTAACACTAAGTAACTTAAACTCACGAGAAGAATAAAACAAAAAGCTCTCATCCTCCCTTAAAAATGAATACAATTTCAATCTCCCAATCGTATTCCAACAAATTAAATTATTGAAATTACAATAACATACCTAACACTAAATGACTTAAACTCACGATAAAAAAAAAAAAAAAAGATCGCATCCTCCCTTAAAAATGAATACAATTTCAATCTCCTAATTCTATCCCAACCAAGTACAACTCTAAACTAACACCCGTTAAAAATCTATCGCAACAAATTAAATTATTAAAATTACAAAAACATACCTAACACTAAGTAACTTAAACTCACGAGAAGAATAAAACAAAAAGCTCTCATCCTCCCTTAAAAATGAATACAATTTCAATCTCCCAATCGTATTCCAACAAATTAAATTATTGAAATTACAATAACATACCTAACACTAAATGACTTAAACTCACGATAAAAAAAAAAAAAAAAGATCGCATCCTCCCTTAAAAATGAATACAATTTCAATCTCCTAATTCTATCCCAACCAAGTACAACTCTAAACTAACACCCGTTAAAAATCTATCGCAACAAATTAAATTATTAAAATTACAAAAACATACCTAACACTAAGTAACTTAAACTCACGAGAAGAATAAAACAAAAAGCTCTCATCCTCCCTTAAAAATGAATACAATTTCAATCTCCCAATCGTATTCCAACAAATTAAATTATTGAAATTACAATAACATACCTAACACTAAATGACTTAAACTCACGATAAAAAAAAAAAAAAAAGATCGCATCCTCCCTTAAAAATGAATACAATTTCAATCTCCTAATTCTATCCCAACCAAGTACAACTCTAAACTAACACCCGTTAAAAATCTATCGCAACAAATTAAATTATTAAAATTACAAAAACATACCTAACACTAAGTAACTTAAACTCACGAGAAGAATAAAACAAAAAGCTCTCATCCTCCCTTAAAAATGAATACAATTTCAATCTCCCAATCGTATTCCAACAAATTAAATTATTGAAATTACAATAACATACCTAACACTAAATGACTTAAACTCACGATAAAAAAAAAAAAAAAAGATCGCATCCTCCCTTAAAAATGAATACAATTTCAATCTCCTAATTCTATCCCAACCAAGTACAACTCTAAACTAACACCCGTTAAAAATCTATCGCAACAAATTAAATTATTAAAATTACAAAAACATACCTAACACTAAGTAACTTAAACTCACGAGAAGAATAAAACAAAAAGCTCTCATCCTCCCTTAAAAATGAATACAATTTCAATCTCCCAATCGTATTCCAACAAATTAAATTATTGAAATTACAATAACATACCTAACACTAAATGACTTAAACTCACGATAAAAAAAAAAAAAAAAGATCGCATCCTCCCTTAAAAATGAATACAATTTCAATCTCCTAATTCTATCCCAACCAAGTACAACTCTAAACTAACACCCGTTAAAAATCTATCGCAACAAATTAAATTATTAAAATTACAAAAACATACCTAACACTAAGTAACTTAAACTCACGAGAAGAATAAAACAAAAAGCTCTCATCCTCCCTTAAAAATGAATACAATTTCAATCTCCCAATCGTATTCCAACAAATTAAATTATTGAAATTACAATAACATACCTAACACTAAATGACTTAAACTCACGATAAAAAAAAAAAAAAAAGATCGCATCCTCCCTTAAAAATGAATACAATTTCAATCTCCTAATTCTATCCCAACCAAGTACAACTCTAAACTAACACCCGTTAAAAATCTATCGCAACAAATTAAATTATTAAAATTACAAAAACATACCTAACACTAAGTAACTTAAACTCACGAGAAGAATAAAACAAAAAGCTCTCATCCTCCCTTAAAAATGAATACAATTTCAATCTCCCAATCGTATTCCAACAAATTAAATTATTGAAATTACAATAACATACCTAACACTAAATGACTTAAACTCACGATAAAAAAAAAAAAAAAAGATCGCATCCTCCCTTAAAAATGAATACAATTTCAATCTCCTAATTCTATCCCAACCAAGTACAACTCTAAACTAACACCCGTTAAAAATCTATCGCAACAAATTAAATTATTAAAATTACAAAAACATACCTAACACTAAGTAACTTAAACTCACGAGAAGAATAAAACAAAAAGCTCTCATCCTCCCTTAAAAATGAATACAATTTCAATCTCCCAATCGTATTCCAACAAATTAAATTATTGAAATTACAATAACATACCTAACACTAAATGACTTAAACTCACGATAAAAAAAAAAAAAAAAGATCGCATCCTCCCTTAAAAATGAATACAATTTCAATCTCCTAATTCTATCCCAACCAAGTACAACTCTAAACTAACACCCGTTAAAAATCTATCGCAACAAATTAAATTATTAAAATTACAAAAACATACCTAACACTAAGTAACTTAAACTCACGAGAAGAATAAAACAAAAAGCTCTCATCCTCCCTTAAAAATGAATACAATTTCAATCTCCCAATCGTATTCCAACAAATTAAATTATTGAAATTACAATAACATACCTAACACTAAATGACTTAAACTCACGATAAAAAAAAAAAAAAAAGATCGCATCCTCCCTTAAAAATGAATACAATTTCAATCTCCTAATTCTATCCCAACCAAGTACAACTCTAAACTAACACCCGTTAAAAATCTATCGCAACAAATTAAATTATTAAAATTACAAAAACATACCTAACACTAAGTAACTTAAACTCACGAGAAGAATAAAACAAAAAGCTCTCATCCTCCCTTAAAAATGAATACAATTTCAATCTCCCAATCGTATTCCAACAAATTAAATTATTGAAATTACAATAACATACCTAACACTAAATGACTTAAACTCACGATAAAAAAAAAAAAAAAAGATCGCATCCTCCCTTAAAAATGAATACAATTTCAATCTCCTAATTCTATCCCAACCAAGTACAACTCTAAACTAACACCCGTTAAAAATCTATCGCAACAAATTAAATTATTAAAATTACAAAAACATACCTAACACTAAGTAACTTAAACTCACGAGAAGAATAAAACAAAAAGCTCTCATCCTCCCTTAAAAATGAATACAATTTCAATCTCCCAATCGTATTCCAACAAATTAAATTATTGAAATTACAATAACATACCTAACACTAAATGACTTAAACTCACGATAAAAAAAAAAAAAAAAGATCGCATCCTCCCTTAAAAATGAATACAATTTCAATCTCCTAATTCTATCCCAACCAAGTACAACTCTAAACTAACACCCGTTAAAAATCTATCGCAACAAATTAAATTATTAAAATTACAAAAACATACCTAACACTAAGTAACTTAAACTCACGAGAAGAATAAAACAAAAAGCTCTCATCCTCCCTTAAAAATGAATACAATTTCAATCTCCCAATCGTATTCCAACAAATTAAATTATTGAAATTACAATAACATACCTAACACTAAATGACTTAAACTCACGAGAAAAAATAAAAAAAAAAGATCGCATCCTCCCTTAAAAATGAATACAATTTCAATCTCCCAATTGTATCCCAAACCAAGTACAACTCTGAAACACCGCACTCGATACGCTTCAAATAAAATAATTGTACAATCGTTGCGATATTACCTTACCGTTTCTCTCACTCCAGTTAGTTAACCTCTTTCCTGTTTCGACTCGCTATTTTTCCCCGGTTAAACACTATCAAGCCCGCCGCAAAGAGGAGGAAAAAAAAAAAAAAAAAGAAAAAAAACCGCAGGTGAGCAAACGAAATGCAATGCAATGAAACGAAAAGAGAAACAAAGGGTGCACCGATGGAGGTAAAGGAACGGTTGGAAATGTCGTTCGGGAAAGCTTATTTCCACGCTCCTTCGGCAAAAATGGATAGGTCTCCTTTATCACGCTGGCAATATACACCACGTAGGTAGCTGCTTTCGCAAAGGTATCTTGGATACGAACCGAGACACTTCGAAAAATATCGTCGTTGTCGTAGTTGGTTGTCGTGGTTGGTAGCAATGCCTGCGGCGGCGACGGCGGTCGCCGTTCGCGACGGGCGGTCGTCGCGACGCACGTTCCTGGCCAACACTTTTTTCTCTTTTTACCCGTTGTTGTTTCGTCCTATATGAGCCCGCCTTCTTGTCAGAAACAAAGTTTACGTACTCGTAGGCATGTCGGTCAAACGTCTATGCACAGCCGTCTTGTCGCCTTTTTCCTCGTTCATCGGATCGACTGTTTGCTTTCTATTGGGTTGTTCGGAAAGTCATTTCGTTTTTTCCCCGATAGAGGATTTAATTGAACCGATATAAAAAAAATACGCGTCTAATATTTTTTCGAGATCTATATCGTATCAAAATTTTATCAAAATCAGAGCCTGTCATCTTCGTAACATTCGTTATAAGTTTCTGGGTCTTCAATGTATTAACACTAGAACTACCTACCATTAAAATATTGGGTTGTTCGGAAAGTAATTTGGTTTTTTCCCGATAGAGGATTTAATTGTATTTTTTTGCACCCAACTTCACACTTAAGCCGCATAATCATTATATGTTTTGAGAGCTGATACAGCGAGGTTTGCGTGTGAAAAAGTCCATTTGATTCTAGGCAGTAGTTTCTGGTTGCTGCCCTTTTAAATATGGAGAGCAATAAGCAGTATTTCCGTCATATTTTACTTTTTTACTATGGAAAAGGTAAAAATGGTGTTCAAGCCAGAAAGAAATTAACCGATGTGTATGGAGAAGATGCGTTGACGGTACGCCAGTGCCAGAACTGGTCTGCAAAATTTCGATCCGCAAATTTTGACGTCGAAGATGCACCACGTTCTGGAAGGCCGGTTGAAGCTGATAAAGACGAGATAAAGGCATTAGTTGATGCAAACCGGCGAATAACAACACGAAAGATGGCGAAAGGTGCTGGACCAGAATGGCCAACGTATAATTTAATAAAATATTTGTTCATTATTGTCGTACCGAGGGCTGATCTCTCGTTATTGTAAACCGAGATTTCGTTTAGGCGTCGAGTGCGATACGGGACTGCGTCGAGGCACTTAACACATTGACAGCCGGCCCCGCGAAAACGCGGATTTCTGAGTCTGTCGCTTGAGCGCCGGCCCCACGATAATGTGGAATTTTTTTTCTGGTATGAGTGTCTTACACATCGGTTTGTATTTATTTGCCATAATAATGTTTTAAATATTTTTTTTGGACTATTCAGTGATCAGAAACAAGCGAATAAGGCCCACATAATATTGGGAAAATTCCCATCGCCGGCGAAAACTGTGCCTGCAGTCAGTCACAGCCGAAACACAGTACAGTATACACGCTTTCCTTTTACCGTAGTTTTATATATTTCCGACCGTTCCGCCTTTAGCTTAGTTTAAAGATTCCTACAATTATACGAAAATTGTCTTTCATTTTCACAAAAAAAAAAAAAGGAAATTACTTTCCGAACAACCCAATACATTCGATCGTACCTCGACAAACGTTTCCGTTGATTTCTGGTGACTCTGTTTCCTTAATTGTTTGCAGACTACCCGTGCACGCGCTTCCTTCTCGCGATTTTTCGCTTCCTTCTCCGATTTGCTTGTTTTCTCTTCCAATGTACGTTTCCTGTTGCAGCGTAGTTTCCCGATTCGTGCATCGCGATTTCTATCGGCCGTGCAACGTGTACGAGGTTGTATTCGTGCGTCTTGAGTTAGGTTTTTGATTTTTGATTTACCTAGTGTGTTGACGATTTATAAATTTGATTTTGAGTTCACATTTTCCGCACTGAATGCTAAAATGCGTCAAATTGACGGGAATCTAGTGTTTAACCGTT
>SMSQ01026253.1:197620-214097 GCA_019453375.1 Ctenoplectra terminalis
AAAAAAAAAAAAAAAAACACTGTACTTCTACAGCACTGGATAACACGATTTTTGTTAAACATATTCAAAAACTAAATTACCCTAAAATAACATCACCTTGTAAGAACCAGTAAACAGACTAAAATTACAGATTTTTTAAAGAGGTGGAAGAAATCTAAATAAAGAAGAAGATTCAGAAACTGAAGCTGATATCGTTCAACCGAAAAAAACGTTCTCTTTTAATTCTACTGAGTAGCGATGAGGAAGAAATTTATTAAATTAAGGTTACATTAAACAAAAATAATATTTTTTGTTTTTTCGTTTTGTGTTATACATACATTTATATTTTTAATCAAAATTAAATTGCTTATATGCAATTAAAAGAAAAAGTTTGTTTTTAATAAATTTTTGAAACATAGCCTCCCTTTTTGTACTGGCTCTGGGTTTCGTATACCACGGAATTTTCTAGGAACCTATCTACCGTGTTATAGGAGCGTTACTTGTACTAACTTTTTACAAGGAATCTTACGATTTCGATAGCTCTTGGATAGATTTCCTAGATTGCAACAATTCTTCCATGTTCTCGGTGCAAGATTTTAGACCTAAATCTCCCTTTTGTAAATATTATTGCGTCCCTTACGAAGATTCGCAGTTTTTAACCCCTTGCCATACTTTGACGAGTCTGACTCGTGATTACAATTTCGAGCCAAACGCGAACATCACGAGTGAGACTCGTGGCCATAATTTCGGATCGAACATAAATATTGTGTGCGAGACTCGTGCTCACAATTTCGGGTCGAACATAAATATTACGAGTGAGGCTCATGGTGTCAAATTTATGGAAAACGGTTGATGAAAATAAGGGCTAAGATCTAAACAATCTTGGCAATAGCGTTTGGCGAGCGTCGACCGTTACACCTTTGTCCCAGATTTTGCCGGGTTAACTCTTTGCCGCACAGGATTTCAGATAATAAAATAGACCCATGTTGCATAGAAATTTGATTGTGTTTTAAACGAAACAGAATTGGTATATTTTTACTAATAAAGTAATCACATAATGTAAAAATATAAAAAAATATTGTGGGGATATAATTAAGTGGGATGAGTCTTTGGTAAATTTGTAAAGTTTAATGCTTAAGATACAATATTATAATTTTAATACACTTTATACTTCTACCGACTCTGACTGAACTTTTAATCTCAACTGATTCTTCTCGACTCTTTCTTCTTAACTCTAACTCTCAACTGACTCTGACTGACTAACCTCGTCGCTAAACTCATTCACACTTTTATCATTCTCTCTGCTCATTCTTTCCTCTGTTCTCACATGCACCCTTTCTCCCTTGCACTCCATCCCTTGCATCCATGGTCCAAACTCTCGCAGTCACGTACACAGTTTTCCCAATCACTTCGTTCACACGGTTCGATCGCTCGGTTTCAAACATTCTTTCCTCGCATCCCTTCAACCACTCGAAATTATTTTGTCTATAGTGTATCAATATAGGAGGACCGCGCGCGCTATTAGAAACAAGCGAAGCCCGACTTCCGTTGGAAAGTCGGGCCACGAGGCGAAGTCGCTTAGAAACCGTCGAACGTGCACGACCTATTAGCCCTTAAGATTATTTTGCCTTTTAGTATTTCTTTCTTTCCAAATATATCTCTTGTTTTGTTTAATTTAGTCTATACCTTTATTTAGTAATCCTGACACCCTTAGTCCACTATATGTCTACAGTCACTGTTAAGGATAGCTAACGACTTAATTTATGATACGGACAAACTCTAGCTATTTTTGAGAACGGTCATTTTCACATCTGGCATGTTATTAGTTTACGACCTAGAAACTGGCCAATATTTCGGTGTTTGTCGATTTCTGCTCAATAGCAAAGTGCCGTACCCTAAATCCTCACCAAGAACTGACGCACGTGTACTTGAGCTGCGACCTTCTGACACCGTCACATCTGCACCTACCTGACTTGGGACATACGAACTCTGAGGGCGTGATATTGACCACCTCTCTTGACACCAGAATTTTGGACTGATTGGACATAGCATGCCTCCCACCCTCTTGGCGACGACACGCCTAACAAGGGTGTCTAATATTTAAGGCAGGTGACTGTTACTATTAGTATATACAAGAACTATACAAGAACTACATTGGAACTGCATTAGAACTTAGAACTGCATTAGAACTATACAAGAATTACATTAGAATTGTACAAGAACTGTTTGAGAGCTGTGGGTGAACTGTATTAGCATTGAACTAGAACTGTATTATCATTAGAACTTAGAACAACATTAGAACTGTATTTGGATCAGAACTATTGTGAACTATTACACTGTGAACTTGTATTACCACTGAATTAAATATAGTATTTATATTATTGTCATAAATCGTGTTGGCATCTTTGATGCTATATAATCGACTCCACGAACACTGTGGGAGTCAACAGTCACACTTTCCCTAAACATACTGGCGCGGTCCCGTCGCGAGGAGACGGCCACACGCACTTGAACAACTAGCATTCCAGGTCCAAACACTCTTCATTCGCACCTCTTTCCGTTTAGCCTAAACATTCATTCGTCTCACACATTCTTTATTTCTAACGCCCTACAATATTAATAATTTTATTGAATTTGTTATAGGATGGAACTCAAATAGTCCCACTGTGCCACATAGGTTCATGAAAGGTACTTATTAAAGCATATCCTTTTCCCTGAGTCGAGGTGGGACTAAAAATGTCCCACTATACATTACTGTGCATCGAAAAGGTGGGACACTTTTAATTCCAGCGTGCCCCAAAGAGTTAAATGATACTGCAAGAGGTTAAAAATGGTGGGTTTGTTTTACTATTACCTCAATTCAACAGCAGCGAATAGATTAATTTACGATGAGGGACATAGACAAGAAATTTCTGATAAGCTAAAAATCTTCTCTCCTCAGACAGATCCTTTTTATCCTCTTTTTTCTTTTTTTTTTTTTTTTTTAATTAACTCCATTCTAAAAATTCCCGACACACGCGTCCCCGATGCCGCGGTTTCCTTTTCGTGTACACGTACACATTCCTGCTAAAGGATGATAAGTCTGCACGCAGAGAGCCGCGTATTCGCGGGGATCGTGCGCACACGTACACGTGCATGTATCAAGATCCCTTCACAGAGGTCCACGATATAACAGAGCGTGTATCTGACAGTACCTAACGTGCTTTCGAAAGCGCTCATTAGTCACTGAAATGCGGTCGCGAAGTGACAACTCGTACGTGGAATATTATACGGTCGAAGAACTTCCGCTGTGTCGTATCGCGCGAGCAATGCACGTCCTCTTGCGCATGCACCGTTCGCGTCTCTCTGTTTCTAACTTTCGCATTATACGCCCTTTGTCCACGATTCGACAGTTTCGACAGTTTCGCAATGGAACGTGAGAATGCGGCTCCGTGGCCAGGGAAGCTGCTTGCAAACGACGTTAAAGTTCGATCGGATGGCCGCATCTGGGGCCACCGAAATTTTTCTCTCGCCCAACATCCTGAATGTGTACACAGGCCAGGATACACGTGTGCGCTTTGTCTGGTACATACCATCGGACCGCCTCGATTCCCATGGTTTACCATCGAAACGTTGTAATTAATTGCAATGTTACCGGAAAATGCCACTTGCCGGTGTACGAAGGAATTTAACAGGTTGACTGTTCACTTTGAGATAACTCATAGTCGGAAGCTTGACACGGAATGCTTGGTAGAAGTGTGGAGCGAGTTTGGGAGCGGTGGCCCAATTTTATTGAAAAAATGTGTACACCGTAAGTTTAATTGATAGGTAAACTGAAAAGAATGTAGGGGTCAGTCTTACCGAACACCTCGTTATAGATCTTCGTAGCGGATCACCAATTTGTTTTATTTTCGCAATTTTTGTTTTATTTAATAAACTTGAGATGGCACAATAAGGTGTCATCGGACAGCTTAACCCTCTATAGCCCGAAAGTTGTTTGGTTATTGGAAAAAAAAATTACGATTGATTACAGTTTTTCACTTTGATTTGAAAATGTTTTAACTAATAATTACTGTAGATGGATCGTGGTGTCATTATAGTAATACAGTAACCAAATTTAATAGTGCAGTGATAACTAAACAAAATCAATTTTTTAAAATACAGTGTAGTATCGTAGTTTTTAAGCAAACGTAGGTATAAGAAGGACATAAACTAGGCCTAGAAAAAGAACTCCGGCGTCGAAGGTCTCATGGAAAGGGCTAGGAGTATATTAACCCTTTGAGCGGTGAGTTGTGCGAAGTTAAGCGTGTGCTTTGGACCGCCTACTTTTTACGAAGAATCACTTGCTGGGATGCCTACTTTTTACGACGAAGCGCATGCTGGGTCCAAATTGAATGGCTGTGTGAAAATCCATATATGCGTTCATGGCCGAAATTGAATGGTTGTGTGGGAACCCAAATATGCGTTCATGGCCCGAATTGAATGGTTGTGTGGGAACCCAAATATGCGTTCATGGCCGAAATTGAATGGTTGAGTGGGAACCCAAATATGTGTTCATGGCTCAAACTGAATAGTTGTGTGGGAACCCAAATATGCGTTCATGGCCCAAATTGAATGGTTGTGTGGGAACTCAAATATTCGTTCATGGCCCAAACTGAATAGTTGTGTGGGAACCCAAATATGCGTTCATGGCTCAAACTGAATAGTTGTGTGGGAACCCATATATGCGTTCATAGCGCTCAAACGGTTAAGGCGGGCGAAAGGGTGTGTTGTAGAATGTGTTGTAAAGTGTGGTTGAGATAGTTGTTGAGAGACTTTGCGAGGACGCAAACGTAGTGTCAAGGAAGTTGAGCGGTCACGATCATTGTCAATTGATATACTTTTGTTTATTTCTGTATATTTTACTTTTTTTTAATAAACTCAATGTTCTATTTCTAATCCCACAATAGATACATCAGTTTGTAACTTTTAAGCCACACGGTCCCACAGAGGGTCAAACTATATTCAACGTTACCATCGTTATTATAATGATATAAAACTGGTAAGTGTGATACGACGCATAAAAATAGTTTCATTTGCAATGGTAAGCATGTATTTACACGTTGTACAGTATTAAAACATCGCAACTCAGTCATGTAAAATTGCTTCGGTATTCAACGTGTTAATAATAACGTGTCCGCATTAATTCGTACACTACGGTAATTAAAGTTGGCGCCAGGAACCGGTTTCCCGAATATGGAAACGCGATCAACGTGTTAAACAAAAACATTGATAATGCATATAGCCTGTGCTTTTCTTTGTGTTTAAAAGCGGCTTATTAAAGACCCCACTTATTAAATTCCGTTCAACCGTGGCATTTCTGTCCAATTATAAGCGTGAAAGTTAAACGATGGCCGATTATGTTTGAGCGAATCAGGAATCGGTTTTATTAATCCTTTGCACTCGAGATGCGACTCTCGCTCGCCACTTAGGATTAACCCAGAAAGATATCGATAGATATCTTTCCTCTTTACGCTTCAGATGTTCGAATCTATGTTCACTTCATAATACAGCATGAAGCGAGCGCTTCCTAAAATATCGCAGGAAGCAAAATTACAAAATTTAAGATTCAACGTTATAAAAAAAATATACGAAATCTTGAAATGAAATACAGGTAACTCTTCTGTAACACGGTAGACAGGTTCCTATAAAATTCCGTGTTGTACGAAACCGCGTCACATGAGACCCAGAGCCAGTACAAAAATATCGGTTACGTTCTCAAAACTTATTAACACTAGAACTACCGGCGATTAAAGTACAGTTATTTGTACCAAAGGAATCAAAATGATAGGTATTTCGAAAAATACCTATAATAAGGCTAACAATTCTTTATGCATATTTTTTACAAAAAATTGCGGAAAATCCTTAAAAATTCATTATTTTAAATTTCTGAAATTTCTATAAGAAATTATGAACCAGTAATTTTGACCGGTTCGGTAGTTCCAGTGCTAATTGAAAAACTTCTGGCTCCAAAATTATTAAGAATTTATTTTAGTTTCTCAGAACTGACGGTATCAATTTAAAAAAATAATACCTTATAATTCATCAATAGGTTCTATTAAATCACATTAAACAGAGATACCACTTTCCTTTCCAGGTCTCTATAATTTTCTTCTTGACACTAGAACTACCGGCGATTAAAGTAGACTTATTCATACCAAAGAAATCAAAATGAAAGGTATTTGAAAAAATGTCTATAATAAGGGTAACAATTCTTTATGCATGTATTTTTTATAAAAAAAATTGCGGAAATTCCTCAAAAATTCATTATTGTAAATTTCTAAAATTTCTATAAGAAACTATGAACAAGTCATTTTGACTTAGCGTTAAAAAATTCGTAATTGTGGTTCGTTTGCTGGTTCCTACAAGGCCACATAATTTTAAGATAATTTAGTTTTTAAATATGTTGGACAAAAATCATATTATCCGGTGCTGTAGATGTACAGCATTGTACGAAGGTTTTCGCAACTTTCTTGTCGTATTAGAACAGTGTTATAGAATTCCGTGCTGTAGGAGAGCCACCTGTAATTATACCCGCTGTCGCCATTCGAGTTGCCGCATCGATCCAAGTGAGAGTCACTCTATCGAGTGCAAAGGGTTAATTAATAAACGACCGAATTTATTGTCGATCTACTGTCCATAGACTTACAATTAGCGTCTTGCACAGTTGTGTATTCAGTTATCTAAACTAGCTTGAACTTTGTCAGAGTACAGTATGAATTAGGTTTGACTTAGATTGAGATTAGCTCGATGTTAGTTCTGCAGTAAGTGTAAGTTAGTTTTGCGTTATGCAATTAGAGCTTTGCTTATGTCTAGCGTGGCATTAAAATTCACATTTCTTTGCGTACGCTTTATGTACTCGTATTCGTTGTTTCTAATCGTACAATTTTTGATTTTAAAAATTGCAGAAAGCGGCTAGCTTATTATGCGCGGAAAGAAATAGACGGCGAAGTCAAGTTTCGTGAAATAATCCCGAATTCCATGGGTAATAGGGTGAGTTGACCTAGTTCGACATGGAAGAGCAGATATTGTAGGGAATTGAAGATTATATGAACATTCGTCAATTCATCGTTGTGATCGAAAGGCAGTCGAACCTGTATAGCTAAGTAAAAGAGTTTTACGAGGCTTGTACGATATACAGGATGGCTCGTATATATTCACCGTATAAAATATTTCCGATGTTTTCAAAGGTGGAGTGAAATAATGAAAAATGAAAAAATAGGCGTAGGGTAAACCGAGTGCAATTGGATCGCAGGACGAATCGGATCAAGGTAAGAATACTGTTAGAAGATTTTTAAGTTAGGAAAAATTTTTTATCGTTAACGCGTTGACCGCTACGCCGAAATCACACGTTTTGCTCAAGATGCCATGGCTCAGGACGCCGGTAGATGGAAGATTCGGAAAAATGAATTTCTCGTTTTTGATCTTCTAATAAAAATTTTGAATCGTCGAATAGTGCACACTTTATTTCAAAGTATTCTCTAATAGCGATCATGATGTTCTAAGTTCATTAACCATTGATCTTCGTTTAATTTTTATTTTATTTTATCTCTATTTAATCTCGTATCTTTGATCTTCTAATAAAAATTTTGAATCGTCGAATAGTGCACACTTTATTTCAAAGTATTCTCTAATAGCGATCATGATGTTCAAAATTCATTAACTATCGATCTTCGTTTAATTTTTATTTTATTTTATCTTCATTTAATCTCTCATTTTTTATCTTCTATTAAAATTTTTAATTGTTGAATAGTGCACACTTTATTTCAAAGTATTCTCTAATAGCGATGATGATGTTCAAAATTCATTAACTATCGATCTTCATTTAATATTATTTCCATTTAATCTCTTGTTTTTGATCTTCTAATAAAAAATTTGAATCGTTGAATAGTGCACACTTTATTTCAAAGTATTCTCTAATAGCGATCATGATGTTCAAAATTCATTAACTATCGATCTTCCTTTAATTTTTATTTTATTTTATCTTCATTTAATCTCTCATTTTTTATCATCTATTAAAATTTTTAATTGTTGAATAGTGCACACTTTATTTCAAAGTATTCTCTAATAGCGATCATGATGTTCTAAGTTCATTAACCATCGATCTTCGTTTAATTTTTATTTTATTTTATCTTCATTTAATCTCTCATTTTTGATCTTCTAATAAAAATTTTTAATCATCAAATAGTGCACAGTTTAGTTCAATGTATTCTCTAATAGGGATGATGATGTTTATAATTCATTAACTATCAATCTTCGTTTAATTTTTACAATTATAAAGATTTGAAGCATTCTGGTCACCGATGACCACCGTGGCGCTACAGGAGAAACAATCTCCGGTCACATATGACCACCGTGGCTGTCAACGTGTTAACGTTCTGATTAAGTAGATATTAATTACGAATTTATAAGAACAAGTTAACTTTCTGAAAAATTTTTAATATTACTTTTTTCACCATCAAAGAAGAATGAAAGATTTGTAAAGGTACAGCCAACAAACCAAAACAACGCTAGAATCAGTGTCCCAAGTAACCGGAATCCACTGTACATCAATTTTTAAAAAGAAACCATACAGTTCCCAAGTGAATAAAAAACTGTTGTAAATAATACTGAGAAATACACGGATTTAAACTGTGCTTGACGCGATTTTTAAAATCAAATTTTCTAATATATTTTGTAACGAATACTTTTATAGCAACCTAACATTTTTCTTTCTTTTTTTTTTATTTTTCTTTTCTTTCAAAATTTAACGTCGCATCGACTACTCGATCATCAACAGCTCTTTCGTTTGAAACAAAATTTCTACACACAATTTGATGTCTCTTAACTAATTCAAAACGTTTATCGCTTGATTCTGTAACGTCAAATCCAAACAACAATTTAATTTCTATATTCCTCTTTCGTTTCACAATTTTTTACAACTATAAACCGTACCCGGTTTGTTATCAGCGCCCGGTTACACAGGCAACCCAACATCCTAACCGAACAATATTATGCACGAGCTAAAATTCGATTCGCAACATAAAACTTGCCGCTCAACTGCAAGAGTACGTCGTTTAGTTACCAACCGCGTTAAACAAAGGAAATGCTTTCAATATTTCTCGGGTTCGCTTAAGATAGTATTATTCGCTTATTGTTGGCTACAAAAGTAGACATCTCGCGTTATCTAACAATCTTTACGACCTAACGAAACAAAGACTATAAAATTCATGAGTATACACAATTTGTAATCAAGAATATTCACCATCGAGCTATACATTTTTACTGCCCATTGTGAACCGCGTTTAATATTTAGCAACAAATATCCGTACAGTTAATTTTCCGTTTCCTTTCGCGCGATTTATAACCAATTAACGGCAACGCCTTGATTTCACTCCTTCCAGTGCGATTAAATATATCCTGCCGTTTTATGATCTCTAATGGATAGCAAAGGTAGATCCGCGGAGAAACATGCCACAGCATAATTATTGTTGAACGAAATCTACATACCGCTTCTAGGTTGCGGTAGTTTGTCGCCGACGTAATGAGCAAGAGATTAGGGATTCAAGCGCAAAGAGAGATCGTATAAAGGAATCAGGAGAGTGACAAATTAACTCACACCTTGGCGTTGCTCCGTGAGATTCAGGTAGCTTCCCTCGTCTCTGGCAAAAGGGTACGAGCATTACCGGAAAACTCGGCGGAAACGTCGGTCGTCAGACAGGTAAGAGACTCGGGAGCAAGTTTAAGCGCGATGTTTGTCCGCTGATGTAGAATCAGGTTTTGTGAGATCGCGAACGCTTTCGCGTCCCGTCACACGGAAATACAAACTCATCCGGCCAATACTTTGACAGAGCTCGGCTCTTTTGATGTTTCCGGAAAAGATTTCCTCGGAGATTTTGGCAGCGAAATTTATTCAGGTATGCAAATCGTCCAAGTCATAATCGTTGATATACGTCGATTTATTGAAGTATTTAACGCTTGGAACTAGGGGGGATTAAAGTTCGGTAAGTCCGGGATAGTTGGACCAGTTTTGTATTCATTATGAACGAAACTGAATTATGTTATGTTTCTAAAGTCTTATTAAATATTTACTTTGGTAAGAGTTTTATTTCGGGCTGTGTCAGGACACGACTTGGTATTAGATTGTATTAAATTATTAATTTCTATTGATTTTTATATTTCAATTGAATATTTTGATATAATTTCAAAGATTTTGGGGAATCTTAATATTGAATTCTATAAAATTATTAATTCCTACTAATCTTTAGATTTCAATTGAATATTTTGATACAA
This sequence comes from Ctenoplectra terminalis, assembly GCA_019453375.1. Taxonomy (NCBI): domain Eukaryota; kingdom Metazoa; phylum Arthropoda; class Insecta; order Hymenoptera; family Apidae; genus Ctenoplectra; species Ctenoplectra terminalis. The sequence goes on from SMSQ01026253.1 coordinate 207,890, forward strand.
ATTCAAAGATTTTGGGGAATCTTAATATTAAATTCTATAAAATTATTAATTTCTATTAATTTTTAAATTTCAATTGAATATTTTGATACAATTTCAAAGATTTTAGGAAATATTAATATTAAATTCTATAAAATTATTAATTTCTTTTAATTTTTATATTTCAATTCGATATTTTAATACAATCTCAAGGATTTTAGGAAATATTAATATTAAACTCTACAAAACTGTTAATTTCCATTGATTTTTATACTTCAATTTAATATTTTAATACAATCTCAAAGATTTTAGAGAATCTTAATATTAAATTACATAAAATTATAAATTACTGTTAATTTTTATATTTCAATTTAATATTTTGATACAATTTCAAAGATTTTAGGAAATCTTAATATTAAATTCTATAAAATTATTAATTTCTTTTAATTTTTATATTTCAATTCGATATTTTAATACAATCTCAAGGATTTTAGGAAATATTAATATTAAACTCTACAAAACTGTTAATTTCCATTGATTTTTATACTTCAATTTAATATTTTAATACAATCTCAAAGATTTTAGAGAATCTTAATATTAAATTACATAAAATTATAAATTACTGTTAATTTTTATATTTCAATTGAATATTTTGATACAATTTCAAAGATTTTAGGAAATATTAATATTAAATTCTATAAAATTATTAATTTCTTTTAATTTTTATATTTCAATTCGATATTTTAATACAATCTCAAGGATTTTAGGAAATATTAATATTAAACTCTACAAAACTGTTAATTTCCATTGATTTTTATACTTCAATTTAATATTTTAATACAATCTCAAAGATTTTAGAGAATCTTAATATTAAATTACATAAAATTATAAATTACTGTTAATTTTTATATTTCAATTTAATATTTTGATACAATTTCAAAGATTTTAGGAAATCTTAATATTAAATTCTATAAAATTATTAATTTCTTTTAATTTTTATATTTCAATTCGATATTTTAATACAATCTCAAGGATTTTAGGAAATATTAATATTAAACTCTACAAAACTGTTAATTTCCATTGATTTTTATACTTCAATTTAATATTTTAATACAATCTCAAAGATTTTAGAGAATCTTAATATTAAATTACATAAAATTATAAATTACTGTTAATTTTTAAATTTCAATTTAATATTTTGATACAATTTCAAAGATTTTAGGAAATATTAATATTAAATTCTATAAAATTATTAATTTCTATTAATTTTTATATTTCAATTCGATATTTTAATACAATCTCAAGGATTTTAGGAAATATTAATATGAAATTCTATAAAACTATTAATTTCTATTAATTTTTATATTTCAATTCGATATTTTCATACAATCTCAAGGATTTTAGGAAATATTAATATTAAATTGTATAAAATTATTAATTTCTATTGATTTTTATAGTTCAATTTAATATTTTAATACAATTTCAAAAATTTCATGGAATCTTAATATTAAATTCATAAAATTATTAATTTTGTATGTTTTTTAAACCACGTATCCGATGACTTACAGACGAAAGTGTATATATGTATAATCTATTAAAATTAGATTTCGACAACCTCTCTTCATTGTTACAATTTTTCTCCCTATATTTGCTCAATAAAAACTACAATAATAAATAAAGAATCCAATATTGCTTCTTAATTATCTTTATAACCAAATCAGGTTGATTTCTAGTTATCAATTAAGCATCCAATATACTTTCACCTGCTTTTCAACATCTTTTACAAAATTAAAAAAATATGAGCGTATCTTATTTTCTAAGTAAACATTTCACCACCCAATTATTTTCCGACTATTTTACGCAAAAATTATATCGAAAGAAACATCTTTCAAAAGTATCGTATTTAAAGTTATTTTTCAATATTCTTATAACAAAATTTACGTAGCTATTAAATCAAACGTATACTCTTCTGAACAATAAAAAATTTACCGTATTACACTTTTATCCTCGTCGGAAAAAAATCCGAATATATGAAATTAAAAATGTACGCGTTGTTCAAGGATTAAAACGTATCTGAAAATGTTCCAAATTAAATAATCTACATTTTAAATATTAACGGCATAACCTTATCAAATGCATTGGTAAGTGGACCGTTTTGTGGAGATGAAAGCAGCTTTTATTTAGTTGGAGCATGTTTAACGTGGCTCGAAAACATCGTTGAAAAGTACACGAAAAAATTGTATTTCATGCTTTTAGAGTTTGTGAATTTATTAAAGCTTTTAAAAATAAAATGGTAAAATGACACATAACACGACCATTTATTCCACTCATAATTTCGATACGCAATACGTATCAATATACCATTCGTACTTGTTTAGATTTTTCGATCGTAAATATTTTCAAAGTACTTTAAATCCGTATGAAAACAAATGTATGCCGTCCTCTCGCTAACCAATTTTTGTTGCACAAATTTTTCCGTATCGTCCACCTTTGCGAATCACCTTCCTTAAACAGATTATCGTAACATGTTAAACGAAACAACGCGCGATAATTGTTATTTAATATTTGTTGGTCCCTGAAAATTGTTTAAACGATCGAAATTCTGGAATGTCAAATTTTGTACAAATAAATACACGTAATTAAATATTCTACCTGTTCGTTGTGAAATGAAAATAATTGTCGGCGGCACAACTGGAGGCTCGCCAATAATTTTCAGCGACAAAAATTCTTTTAAATCGTGTGTGAATTAATCATAATGAAATTCTTTTTAAAATGGCAATTTATGCTCGTGTGCAGCCATGTTACACAACAATTAATAACGAATTACACGAGCACATCGTTAGTCCGAATTAAAAGGAACTGAAATAGAAATATAATTAATTTACGAATTAATTGTTCTTTATTAAATCGTGTTAAAGTTTAGTGATTTTTTTTCTTTTTTTCTTTTAATTGAAAAAAAGAAAAGAAAAAAAATTGTTATTTTTACACACAATAATTACATTGTATGCCGATAAGAATTCAATTGTAGCTCTTTCGCCGAGGTGTTACTTTATCGTTATAACTTAATTAATTATAATTACTCGGATACCACAGTAATAACTACCACAATTTCTTTGCAGATTAGTATAAGCTCAAACAATTTTTTTCTCACTTTTCTTCGCTTAATGAGAAATAAAACTTTTCTACTGGGTTGGGCACCGAATATTGATGCGTCTGTACGGAATTTAAGCTTGTATAAAAAAAAAAAAGAAAAATTAAACGTATAATTATGGTTCTATTCTTTGTTGGGAACGGAACTATTAATGGAGCTCAAATTAAATTAATAATGATTTCGTATCAAATTAGGCGTATACTGTAATCTTCTCGTTTCTCTGGTTTTTAATGACAAAACTCGTTATACAATCATTAACATTAGTCTCTTACATTTCCTTTTTTTCTTATGATTCACTGGAACTTAAATAAACACTTGAAACTACTTATTTTGAAACAGGACTGGTAATGTATAAAATATTTTTGGGAATGTAGCAGCAATTGCAATGAAACAAATTTGTAGCGTTTGTGGGGAATGTTCTGTTGTTAAAAAGAAAATAGAAAAATGTTTTCGGTTTGTTCTAAGCTTGTGAAAATTAAAAAACGATATCGAGATAAAAGCAACGGTTAATTTTCATTTTTTAGAATCAAAACTTGAGATTATTATATTAATAAAATACATTAATTTAAAGGATATATTAAGAAAATTTATAGAAATGAATAATGATTATTTTATTGTATAAAATTGTATTTCAGGAAAGTTCAGATTTCTTAAATTTTGTACTATAAATCTGTACGAACATTTTACTGCAATAAAGAAAAAGGTTATGTTATAGTTACAAAATTAACCTACCAGTCATTTATCAGTTACTTTATAAAGAATCACAAATTATGCTTTTCAAGATTATACTGAAAGTCTATTTGAATAAAAATTTTGTTCGATGCGTACAAGTTTACAGTGGGCGCTGAAATTATTAACGCATAAGCGCTAAAAATGTGTTTTCTGTGTTTGCGTGAAGATAAAATCATAGTTTCAAGAATAATGTTGATCTTCTGTATTTAAATATCTCTGTTCGATGATTCCTTGTAAAAAATACGTGACAAAATTTCAATACCCTAACGCGATTATTTAAAAATAATAACGCGGTCAATATTTGGCGACGCTGACTCTTACCGCAATAGCTGGTACATTTTTCACAGTTTTTTCTAAGCGTGTCATCTCCGTTCCATATTTCAGTTAAACGATTAGTTAATTGTTGCTTGTCCGTAATAATTTCCTTTGAAAGTTCCTTCTCGAACAACTTGCAGAAATTTTCAACGGGGCTCGGGTCGATGTAGCAAATAAGGACACTTTACGGTGTCTTTAAACGAATATATACCATCAACAAACAGTACCATTTCATAAAAGAATAATATGAATTTAAAGTAACTAGGTTTCCATTGAGAATTCATTGACACAGCGTGAAATCGTACATTTATCTCAAGTGCCCTAATAAACCGAGCGCCCACCGTACGTCCGACAAGGGTTGAATATGTTTTGAGGAAGAAAACTTGTTAATTAACAATTCTTTCGTATCCTTAATTAAGCAGTCGCGAACGTTGACACGAATGAGAAGTTAAAGTGGAAATTGAACGGAAATAAATAAACGATATTCGTCAAACGTTCAAAAACTTGGAGCTTAATTTGCCGACGAAAAGCTGTCCAAAGGGAGTGGTTCTTTCATGTAGAAAACATTAGTCAAACTGAGGCGAACGTTTCTCTAAAGTGACACGTCGTCGGGAATTATTAAATAACGTAAAAAAGAAAAAAAAAAAGAAATAAAATAATTAATACGTTAAGCGCTACGTCGATTTTACTGGAGCTACGATACGAGTTCAAAAATATTTGGTCGAAAAATAGGGGAAAATTTAAGGAAAAAAATTATGAAGGCCCGCAAAGGTTAATACATTAAGCCGATTTTCATGGACCTTCCATTAGCTTGTGTGCTACGATACGAATTAAAAAAGCATTTGACCGATAAACAGCGAAGAATTTAAGAAGAAAATGATAAAAGTCTGCAAAGGAACGTCGTATGTTTGCTCAATATATTTTGATAAAAACCATTAATGAATTATAAGATATTATTTTTTTAAATTGATACCGTCGGTGCTTAGGAACCAATGACGCCTAAATAAAAAAACGTGGCGCTTAACCTGTTAATAATTTATCAGCTATCAAACACCCGTTACACAAACTTATTGTTAAACAAAACTCGCATGAGATCAATGATGTTTGAATCCTGAAAAAATTTATTCGAACGCTTATGTCATATTAGAAACGGTTACAGAGAATCTGATAAGTTTAATGTTAGAAAATAAAATATATATGTTTTACACAAACTTATTTTTAAACAAAACTCGCATGAGATCAATGATGTTTGATCGTGAAAAAATTGATTCAAACGTTTATATCATATTAGAAGTGGTTACAGAGAATCTGATAAGCATAATGTTGGGAAAAAAAAAACAAAATGAAATATTGATAGCTATACGAAATGCTATTGTCGTGTAAACGTCAGTCATGCTTCGAACCAAGTAATGTTGCATCTGAAATACAGGTCACTTACTCGAACACGACTCATCCATCCGGTCTTAATTAACTTAACTGTCTGTGATATCCAGTTGTTTCCTTTTAAATGATACGATCGTGATCGCCAGATTCCTTTCGGATCGGCCCAAGTCATTTATGTCGAACCAGTCGGATCGAAGGAGAACGGTTATCGTGATGGTCATGATATTTTTTTCCGGATCAGCTTTTGCGGCGAGGATAACTATTCGCGTTTCTTCTTTTTTCTTCTTCTTCCTCAGCTTGGCTGCAGAAGAAAGGAAATGCAAACGGCAAATTTGTAAAAATATTGCCGACGATGACACTCCCTTCGTTCTACATTTATTCGAGCTAATTAAAGACATTATTTATACTCTTATGTGTGAATTTTTGTATTTATAATTAAAGTTATATTTCATCTACTGGTAAAATGCGCGCTATGAATATTAAAGGGTGATCGGTAAATTAATGTTTTAATCTTACTTACGATTATTAAAATGGCATGAGATTATTTTAGAGAAGAGAATTATTTTTCTTAATTTGCTTCGCGTAATGAGTAAATTGTAGGAGTGGAATTATTATCTTAACTTCAATCGGAGTGAAGAATTATTTTGTTTC
>SMSQ01026254.1:45557-56886 GCA_019453375.1 Ctenoplectra terminalis
TTCTCTTTTGTTATTTAATTGTACTGATCGTTACAGGTGACAAGAAACAAAAAAGAACACCAAAATATAGAGTATACTCTGTTAATAAAAAAAAATGGATACATGCATTATATTTGCCAGTTTTGTAACGTACCATTTCATAAAAATTGATTCCAACGTTATCACACTTTTGAGGAATACTGAATCTATTATTTATTCTTAATTTCACGTTCATATTATATTATTTATCTTTAGTTTTAGGTTTTACATAAATGAAAATAAATATTTAACACTAAACCTCCTGACAATTAAAGTAGACACATTTGTACCCAGAGAAATAAAAATGATAGGTATTAATATTAGGAGAACAAATCTTTGCCTATATTTTTCACAGAAAATCACGAAAAATTCCCCAAAACTGAATCGTTGTAAATTTATATAATTTCTATGAGAAATTACACGTTGGTCATTTTGACCGCTTTGATAGTTCTAGTGTTAATTATTTTTGATTCAACGTTTTGTATGGAATCGTAACATTAAATATAATTTATCTATTAAAAACACTTTTGTACATTCTTTGTGTCTTTTAAGTGGCGAAGATTGGTCTGCGTTACTTGTGAAAAATACTTGGCGTTAAAACAAATATAAACTTTTCAATTTTATGTTGCAGCTTCGCTCTTCTTAAAACTAGGAAGCTTTTTTAAAGAAATGAAAGTTAGTTAAGCGTAGCAGGGTTAACAAATATATATGTCCAACATTGTACCTGTAAAGTTACGATTGAGTTTATTAATGTATATTAAGAAATTACTTGAAAACAAACATATTTACTTTTAAAGATCTTGACCATCGAGAAACTCAACGCCCTATTCACAGTCCTGGAGGCTTTTGGAAATAGTAGGACGCATATGAATTCCAATGCAACACGATTTACACAGATCTTCAGTTTGGACTTTGATCAGTCAGGACAAATAGCATCTGCTTCCTTGCAGGTAATGCGATGCGTTTACATTCTTGTTTGCTTTTGTTATTGTGTAATTAAGTGTACTTTAATTCATCAAGTATTAATAATTTATACTCCTTTATTGATATACAAGATTACACAACCAATGTAATGTTTAATTTACTGTTATTCATGAAAATAAAATTTAAGTTACGTGGAAGTTATAGAATTCATTTAACGCATTAATGCTAAGATCCTTGGTAAATAGTACAGTTTATCATGCAGCAGAGCTTTTTAAGATAATTTCAACTATTTAATAAAAATATGTCTCCATTTTTTCAATTTTCACTGAAATTCTATAAAATGTCCTTATATACATAATATACCTAATCGATTAAAAATTTGTAATGAACAATATAGTTATTATCATCGTAAACCTTTATTATCAAATATTTTGCATAAAACATTCACAATAGTTGCTACGTAATAATCAAATGAAGATTGGTTATAAGAAAAGCTGTACAGACCAAAGAATAAAAATTTTAAGGAGATAGTTCTGTTTTTAAACATTCTTCAACTTTCTTCAAATTTGTTTGCAAGGAGTACACCGCTTCAAATTGATCCTGGCACACCTTAAAAAATATACATGCTAGACAAGAGACTTTTCAAAATTTACATTTTATAAAACACTAAATACAGCTTTTATTAGCTATTATATATGATTCTCAGTTAATTATGTTTCCTGGCAAAAATGGAAACATAATGTAGAACTTAAAAGATACAAAACATTTTTAGTTCTGCTACTATCAATGTCAATCGCTCACCAAATATCTAAGACATATCTATAACTTTCTTTTTGTTCGCTAGGTACTGCTTTTGGAAAAGTCAAGAATAGGCAGAAGAGCGAATGGGGACCCAACCTTCCACGCAATTTACCGTTTGCTGGCAGGCGCAGAGGGTGCTCTCAGAAAGGAATTGCACCTTACCAATCTAGTCGCAGAGAACAATGCGTTTATTACACCTCTTCAGAAGCATGAGGACAAACAACGCGCTATGGTCGAGTTTAATCGAATCGTGGCCGCCTTCAGGATTCTCGGTGTTTCTGAGGCCGACGAGAAGGTTATCTGGCTGGTACTTGCCGGGATATATCATCTGAGCTGTGCTGGTGCGGTCAAGGCTGGTACTAGCTCGCAAAGTCGATGGCAGTTTTCAAGAGTAGAGTGCGCAGAGAAAGCTGCCACGTTATTGGGTACTAGCGTTGAGGAATTGAGTAGAATAGTATTTTCTTCGAATGGAGGTGGTGCTGGTACACCGAGTACTCCAAGACCTGCTCTGCGTACACCGAGTCCTACAGAGCAGAGCAAAGATATCATGGGTCTAGATGCCCTCGAAGGTCTTCTTATTGGACTCTATTCTGAAATATTCCACTGCGTAGCTGCTCTAATCAATAGGTACGCTCTTTCTGTCATTAAATATTGATTGAAGTTGAGTAACGATGGTGATATTTGTTCTTTCTTTGTCGATAGATCCATATCATCTTCTGTGCACACTGTGTTGTCTTTGTTACTGTGCGACTCGCCAGGTTTTCAAAATCCAGCCTCCTGCGGAAGACAGACAGGAGCTTGTTTCGAAGACCTGTGTCACAATTACTTGCAGGAACGGCTACAGCTGCTGTTTCATCATACGACACTGGTGGCACCTAAAGATAGGTACGTTGTAATCAAATTTAGATGAATTCATTGTTACTCCTTTAAATATTTTCTTCGTAGAATACATAGAATATTTTAGTTAATTTACTAATTGTAAGAATCACCGGTAATATTATAAATCTGTAATTAATTTGAAAAGGACAATGAAGAATAAATGATTTTATATAAAACCATTCTTGAATTTATATTCAAATAAATGTTCTTTTTTCTAAATTCAAAGATTCAATGTATGTGATCGGGCAGGTCACTTATTTATTTTTTTAATAAATAAAAGCAATATTTGCTTTGAAATACCTCAGTTTCAATTAAAAATGAAATGATTCTATAATTTTCACATTGGCATAAAATTCAAATAAAACAGCCATGTTTTACCATAATCATTTAATTATTATTTAATAATTATAATATTTATAACTAGCTATATGTTAAACTTAATTTTATTGTTATATCCAGATCAGTATCTTCATCAAACAAAATTATTATTTTCAACATTTATTGAATTAATAATCTACGCTTGATTCGACTGAACTTAAAATTTACCAAAACTGAGAATTAAACAAAGTATAAATTTATATAAATTATCCTGCCTTCTATTAATTATTAATACATAGCTTTGATACTCTTACTCTAGATTTAAAACGCTTTGAAGCTTCAAAATGATTCGGTTAGTAGCAAAAAGGGAAAAGGGTGGGGATTTAAAGTCACAGCAAAAATGAAGAAACGGCGCAAAAGCGCGGAAGATGATATCCGATGAACATAAAAAATATTTCAAACATGTCTCTTACAAATATTAAATATTTACGGTAATAATTTCTCAAAAATAATCTCAACACATCACCTTAATAATTTCCTGCCAATAACTGGAAACCAGATTATTAGTTTGTTGACTTAAATGAAATACAAATTTCAACAGGAATAATTATAAATTGAAAGCAATACTTTATATCTTACAGAGAGATAAAAAAAAATAAAAAATTTTATTACAAATAAAAATTTATTATTAGAGATAAAAAAAAATAAAAAATTTTTTAGAGTTAGAGTTAAGAATTCCGGGCAGATGAGTAAGTAATGATCAAATTTATAATTCTTTAGTAACAACACATGCATTTTTAATAATTTTTTTTATAGTTATACCTTTTATAATTGGTATATTTGGAAATTATTTAGTTCCATTAATAATTGGATCTCCTGATATAGCTTTTCCTCGGATAAATAATATTAGTTTTTGATTATTACCTCCTTCATTATTTTTATTGTTAGTTAGTAATTTATTTTATCCAACTTCAGGAACTGGGTGAACTGTTTATCCTCCTTTATCTTCATATATTTTTCATTCTTCACCATCAGTTGATTTAACTATTTTTTCATTACATATATCTGGATAAAAAATAAAAAATTTTTTTTTATCTCTCTGTAAAGTATAAGTAAAAAAATAAAAAATTTTTTTTTATCTGTCGCATACATTATTGTTATGGAATCTGTCTGTAAAATGAATATATTTTAAATACAGGTACGTCCAAGAAGGAATTGACGTGGATTACGAAGACGATTGTGATGAAGATGGAATTGGATCGCCTCAGGGTTTGATCTCGCTATTAGATCGCGGAAGTTCACAAGGTGCGACGATGTTACGAACTAGCCAAAGTGACCTTAGCGGAAGTAGACAGATGGAACGTAAAGGTCTTTTGTGGCTGCTGGACGAAGAAACAGTATGTCCTGGCGGCAGCGACGAGACATTTTTGGATCGATTGTTCTCTCATTATGGAGATCGAGGTACTTCTACGTTTTCAAACGATGGAAAGGAAAGATCTCGCAGAGTAAAATTCAACTTTCCAATGATTTTCTTCAAATGCAACTGTATGGTTGTAAAATTATACAGAAATTAAATTGTACTCCCTCCGTCTGGAAATATGGTATACATTTTGTGATTTTTGTTGTCCGGAGATATAGTATACATTTGGGAAAAAAATACAATAAAACTAGAAATCAACACGACATGTATATTATAACTGTTTTAGAAAAACTATAATTAAAAAAGAATAATTTTGTTACAATACTCCCTAAATTTAATTGAAATATGATTTGGCTTTATTGTACGCTTTCTTTGGAACATAAATATTTTCCAGCTAGTCACCGTGTTTTAACTTGTTCTCTTTCGTGCGCTGTAATCATTTTTCTAAGATACCGTCACGTTGTTCCGTGGTCAATCGTTTATATTTGGAATCTCTTGTTTTTAAGTTTATCAATTCTCCTTTGGAATTTTCCTTATTGATTTTGCAGCGGTACCAATTTTATTTATCATAAAGAAAACTGATCTTTGATCGTTAAGTTTTAAACCAAGAAGAAGATGACACGTGTCAATTATATTAGGTAATATTACTTTTAATATATACTATAATAATATAATGATTGTTGTCATTTGTTTTCTATATTCACGATAATCTACGATTCTTTTTTAAATGTATACCATATTTCCGGACGGAGGGAGTATTATTTATTGAGTGGTAAGTTAATAAACCTTGTTCGTAGAGTTCTTGAAACTGTATTGAAAATAAATTTGTTAGTACGTGTTGCATAGAATAAAATGGAATTAAAAAAGGATCACCTTTGCTGAGTCTTTCTACGATTTATTATCAGTCTCGAAACTGTTATATGAAAAAGAATTAAGAATACGGCTTATCTGTTTACTTTTTTATAGATCACCAGATACTGCTAAGAAAAGCTCCTGGAAACAATCAGTTTGTCTTACAACACTTATTGGGTACCAATCCTGTACTCTACACAGCAACAGGATGGCTCAAGGCAACGCGAGAAAATCCTGTTACTAAAAGTGCCATTACAATACTTCAAGAAAGTACAAGGTATTTAATTCAAATTTGATTCTAATTTGATTCTAATTTGAATAATGTCAAGAAGCTTAGCAAACGTTAATATCATAGGAAAAACTGAAAATATAATTCTAAAGTTATAAATTAACGTTTACATTAAAATCAAATTCTTTTAAGGAAATACTTGTTTATTTGTGAATTAAATTTTATTAATATTTCTAATATTAATGTAGTTGTCAAAAGAATTGGAATCCTTTTAAAAAAAGAAAGCTAAAAATAATTAGAGTGGGTCTTTACCAGTTAAGAGTTAATTTTTTATTTCAATTCATATTTCCGATACAATAAAATTAAATTTATGTGTAAAATAAAAGATTTTTGTCTTATTTTTACCTTGATTATTTATTTATAATTCAGTTTATACGTGTCTGTGATTTCAACTGCAGATGACTGTATTTCAAAAATATACTTTAATTCTAATATAATATTTTTATTAGGATAGTCTTTAACTTCAACACGTAGAATTCATGTTTTTATATTTTTAATGTCTGTTAGTATCAAAGCAGCTAATACTAGTAACTGTATGAATAAAATATTTAATATATCAGTAACCAATATTGTATTTTATTTTGATACATTTATTATTAAACACTACAAATGCGTTCTGTTGTATTTCTTGCTGCGTTTCCAAAGTTAAATTCACAAAATACCAAAAGCATGAATTTTTAACCTTTTGCACTCCGCTGGCACTTCTATGGCGACATGCACAATTTTCTTCAAAGATTATGTTTTTAATTAAATTCAATTCAAACGCTTTTCTTAAAATAAAAGTAAATTAATCAAATAAATAAGAAATGCTAAGCATTTATAATTTTCTTTTTTTCTTTCCAAAAGAACAAAGTTTTCACAATAGTCCTTTAAAACTTAAAAAAGTTTACGAGTACAAAGGGTTAACATTTCATTTACCATCTTTAACTTTGGATAGATAACGGAACAGTGTAACAAATGAATAATTGAAATATTTTGTTACAGGGAAGATGTCAGCATGCTATTCGTTAGTGCACGTGGGGCTGGAGTTTCTGGAACTTTATGCAGCTCCATGCCTGGCTTGGAGGGATCACAGTCTTTGAGAAGAGCTTCTAGTATACGACGAACATTCACTGCCGTGAAAAGAAAAAATATCTGTCTTCAGGTCAAATTCACTGTTGTAAGTAATCAAGTTACAATACAACCGCTGCCATTCATTGGTATTGCTTATACATAAACCATACATGTGTTCTTATTACTATTTTTAATTCTACATATTGTCAGTGCTCTTATAACATAATTACACAACATGAACTTAACGTTTGTCAAATTCACTGTTGTACGCAATCAAATTACAATACAACCGCTGCCATTCATTGGTCTTCCTTATATGTAAATCCTACATGTATTCTTATTACTATTTTTAATTCTACATATTGTCAGTGCTCTTATAACATAATTACACAACATGAACTTAATGTTTGTCAAATTCACTGTTGTACGTAATCAAGTTATAATACAACCGCTGCCATTCATTGGTCTTGCCATACATGTGTCCTTATTACTATTTTTAATTCTACATATTGTCAGTGCTCTTATAACATAATTACACAACATGAACTTAATGTTTGTCAAATTCACTGTTGTACGCAATCAAATTATAATACAACCGCTGCCATTCATTGGTCTTGCTTATACGTAAACCATACATGTGTTCTTATTACTATTTTTAATTCTACATATTGTCAGTGCTCTTATAACATAATTACACAACATGAAGTTAATGTTTGTCTGGCAGTACTCAGATTTTCATGAATGTGCACGTACATAAAAGATAATGTCATATGTCATGTCACATATTATGTTATCTTAAAACAGTGACTCAGCTGACATAAGTTTACGAGTAACTGAAACTAAACTGGTTTTCGCTTCATGAACGAGATACGTGCACCGATGAAAATGTTCATTGAATTCAAATGCACGTTGTTTTGGTATCACTTCCTAATTTTGCTTCTTGCGTTTGTTGTTGGTTTATGCATAAGAAAGGCAAGGCCTAACAGCAGATATTACCAAACATTGATGATGATTTTATACCAGGAATAAAAATAAATGATATGACGTAATTGGTTACAGGATGGACTGATTGAAACACTGCGAAGAACACGAGTTAAATTCGTCCATTGTATACTGCCGCAACACAATGCCGGGTGTACTGACAATAAGAGCCTATTGTCAGTAAAGTCGAATCAAAGCGAGGACAGCGTTATCAATGTACCTCTGTTGCGATCACAGGTAAAATTATCTTCATAAAAGTATAATATACGCGTTTCTTTATTTTATTTGATTACGGTTAAAATTAACTAATTGTATAATTAGTACAGAAATAAAATGAGTTGCAAAGAAAATGAAAATATATATTTGAATAAAGAAATAGTTATTTTTCAATGATGTTTACACATCTAATTATTATGTATTTTATTAATAATAATCAAAGGAGATGTTTTTTATAACACAAAAATTGATATGTGTAGAAAAGTGCTGTATTATTAACAAAGTAATAACTATTAAAGTATTATTTATTCAAGGTAATAATTGGCAAATAGTTTTAGTGTCAGTAATAAATTAATAATATAAAAATAATTAAGTTTAAAGTACGTACAATAGAGTAATATAAATTTTACATGTCTGTTTGGCGTTAATAGCGACATAACTTAAAAAATGTAAATTTTAGAAGAGAGGCCTTTTTAAATCTACATTTTTGAAAATACTAAATACAGGCCTTATTAATTATTATGTATAATTATTAAATAATTATTGCGGTTTTTGGTAGTTTAGTAAAAATAGAAACATAACGTGGCTCTTATAGTTAATAAAAACAACTTAGAAATGTTCTGAGTTGTGTTTATGTTATTAAATTATATCAATTTTTGTTTTAATAAAAACAACTTAAAAATGTTCTGAGTTGCATTTGTGTTTTTTAATTATATTAAATTAATTTTAATAAAAACAACTTAGAAATGTTCTGAGTTGTGTTTATGTTTTTTAATTATATTAAATTAATTTTAATAAAAATAACTTAGAAATGTTCTGAATTGTGTTTGTGTTATTAAATTATATCAATTTTTGTTTTAATAAAAACAACTTAGAAATGTTCTGAATTGTGTTTGTGTTATTAAATTATATCAATTTTTGTTTTAATAAAAACAACTTAAAAATGTTCTGAGTTGCATTTGTGTTTTTTAATTATATTAAATTAATTTTAATAAAAATAACTTAGAAATGTTCTGAGTTGTGTTTATGTTATTAAATTATATTAGATTAATTTTAATAAAAATAACTTAGAAATGTTCTGAGTTGTATTTGTGTTATTAAATTATATTAAATTAATTTTTAATTTTACATAAACGTATAATAAATGATTAGATGATTAGAGTACAATAAATAATGAAGAACGCTACTTGAATATAAAGCAGTAAAGTAAACTGTACAAATTAGATTATTTTTGCTAACTTTATCTATTTCAAAATTATAATATTAAATTTTTATCATGTTTGATAAAGCATCAGTCTTTAAATTTGCAATGTACGATACTAAAAAAAAGAACTTAATATTTCAGATTCGTGGAAGCCAAATAATTGATGCAGTTCGACTACACAAAGTCGGATTTCCTAAGCACATGGCCTTAGGTGAATTCAGAAGACGATTCGGTTTATTGTCGAGCGACGTAAACACACGACCAGGTAGTCCTGT
Source organism: Ctenoplectra terminalis (assembly GCA_019453375.1). Classification (NCBI taxonomy): domain Eukaryota; kingdom Metazoa; phylum Arthropoda; class Insecta; order Hymenoptera; family Apidae; genus Ctenoplectra; species Ctenoplectra terminalis. The sequence goes on from SMSQ01026254.1 coordinate 54,788, forward strand.
AGCTGACGAACGACGTGCCGTGGAAGACATGATGCTCACTGTTGACGTCGACCCAGCCTTGTACAGAGTTGGTCAAAGTCAGGTAAGTCACGTCTGCTGTTTTATATTCCTCTTCATTAAAAATAATGGTTTGGTATTCGAACAACACATAATCCTTGAACAGTATCTAAAAAATATCTTCATCCATATTCTTTTTAAAACAAAATGTGTTTGGTGTGTACTAGAAATTCATAGGTATACAAGATATCATCAAAAAGTTACATTGAGTTAAAAATCTGAGATTCATAAAATACTTCAAATGAGTTATTTAATTCCCTGACACTTTTTTATAGCACATTAAAAATGTAAAGATGGTATATCACTAAACTTTAATTTATTCGCATTAAATGCTCAATTCTGTGAGTATTGAGTTTCACGTTTGGCTCTTAAATTATAAGAATAAAATTCAGAAGTTCAGTGATTATTACTGGAAATTTTGTAAATTTCCAATTATTGTGTTTTTTCTTGATACATATATAACTTGGAAACGGAATTACTTTAATTTATGAGTAGGTTTAATAGTTTATAAATTTAATTTTAGTACATTCTTTAATACTCAATGGTGTAGAAACGAGTTATTATAGGTTTCTACTTTTTATTTCCTGAAAATATGACTCGTATATTAAATATTAAATTTGGTGATAATGGAAATAATACAGTTATGCACACTCTGCTTGTTTGTGCATTATTTTCAAGTACGTGTAGAAAATTGTTGAAAGTTTACAAGCATAATACCAGAACAACCAACGTTTAAAATATACTTATTTCTCCTAAAATGATTACTAAAAACGAATCTTTATGCATATTTTTTACATCAAATTGTGGAAATTGAACGGATTTATAAAAATCTATGAAAAATTATGAATTGGTAGTTTTTACCACTTTGTTAGTTCCAGCGTTCAAAATTAAAATATCAATTTTCTTGTTGCGTAATTTAACATTCTCAGTTTCTAATAACTTTCACTTATCTCATCGGTGTGTTTTGTTTTGTTCCAAAATAAGCTCACAATAATGATTTCTAAGGCATCTAATAGCACAAAAACTGTATGCAAAGAGGTATACAAGTAGGTTTAAGAGAACCTGCCGTGAATAAAATTAGCATTATAATTCTATGCGATATCAAATACTGTTGTTCCTAGTCTGTTGACTTTTAGGTGAGCGTGCAATCATTTTATCTTTTATCTTTACCTTCACCTTGCCCGTGCCCCATCATTAAGCATTGTGCATTGTTCTGTATACCACAAGAGCATAAATCATTTACCACGTGTAACAATAACGTTACGTTGAATATTAACCTTGTTTCGAATTCCATTCTTAATATACGCTTTTGTAAACAGTTCATTATAGTTCTGTGTACGATACACCTTTTTTTTTTTCTCTAATTCTCTCATAGTACAGTACGGAACTATATCAAACTGTACTGTAGGGTAAACAGAGACGAATCGGATCATTTTCTGTTTGATAGTGAAAAAATAATAGTCAAAATTTAGAAACTTAACTCTATTATAAATTGGCAATTTGAAGATTAATAGCAAACAATTTTCTTTACCTTACAAATCTTTCTTTTGACTGAATTCTTATCTTCATCCAAGTTTGTTCAAGTTTGTTATGCATAAAGCAACTACATTTACTGTATTTGGTGAATTAGAAAAAAAAAGAGCAACGTTACAAAAAGTGTATGTTCTTTAAGTAGTCTTTTTCAAGTTTTTACTCATTTTGCTTCATTTCTTTCATTCTAAGATACTTTCTGTGACGACAATACCTGATATACCGTTTTAACGGATGAGAAAATTTCAAGAATAGAGGATCTCGTGGGGGAGATCTATTTCGATCCTTATTTTTATGAATGATGAATTATCTAGGATTAACAATTTTTTTTAGTTTTAAAATATGTTAGATTTGTAAAATATGCAGTATTAAAGAAGTAACCGCAGAAATTAAATACGTTAAATGTGATAAAGGAATATTTAAAAACACAGTATTTAACCATTTAATCGTTTCGACCTCTTTGGAAAATGTGTTTAAATTGCGTGGCACAAATTAAGCGATAACGAGTTTAC
>SMSQ01026256.1:18913-39755 GCA_019453375.1 Ctenoplectra terminalis
CACACGTTGCGTGGATCACCCTGTATATACGGTTCTGCGATAATTGTCAGCACAAGAATAATAATAAGCTGATGTATTTGTTTTATTTTGAGATATTAATAGTGGCCGATCTCTCGCTGTGGTCGAACTATCCGGGACTTACCCTGTAGTTGTCCGTAGTAACGAAAGAGTTAAGGATAAGGACGTATAATATACTTATATGAATTAATANGTATGGTAATTATTCTTTGAAATTTTTTCCAAATTTTCTTGAGATGTTTCAGATGCTATATAAATATTTTAGGTTTCACTTACACTTCCAATGAACGTGAATGATACAAGTTGTTTAGATATTATTAAGAGTCAGTTTAAGGAAAAATAAATTACAATGCATCAGTTTTAATGTTCTTAAAATAATTTATTGATACACGAATATTGACAAAATAGTGATAAAACAGTATAAAAAATTGACGTATCCATTCTACAATGAATCTCCTATAAATGTAAGCTCAATTTTCTTAAATAATTGAATATCATGAAGTAGTAAATGCAGATTAATCGATATCGCAGCTTGAAAATGTTTCAGACTTGGCAAATGATTCATGGAAACTATTATAAATAAATAAATAAATAAATAAATAGCGGATATTGGTCTAAAATGAAAGTACACAACTTTATCAACCGGTTTATCCGTCCTTCTTTACAAATTATGCATATCTTCTAAGTTCTCTTTAAAATAAAATGAAGGATGGATAAACGGTTCGCTGTTTGTTGATTTTTAAATTCCCAGCTTTAAAAGCAACATGAAAACGGACAAATTTTATGTTTTTGAATGCAAATTGGTTATTTAAAATTCTTGAATTAATTTCTCGGTTGAAATGTAAAATTTTCAAACTATTTTGAGACATGTTTTCGAAACAGAATATGAGATTTGGATAAACAAACCTCGGGAGTACGCTAATTTCTAAAAATTATTATTCATAATAATTATCGTGTGTCATCAACGACCCACACAACGTAGAAAATATTCAAATTCACGAGAAATATTTAACAATAACATCTTTGTACACTGGGATATCCAAATGGTCGATTGAGAGTTTAGATGTATTCCTCGACTTTTTAATTATGCGATTAAATACACTTAATAAATAAATTCCCAGCTACCACTGCTATCTAATGTAATCGACTATTCAAAACATCCCAAAACCCAATTAATCTAGTTTGAATTTTTCATCGGGCATCCAATACTCTCAATTCGAATCAACGAAGACGTAATCGTCTTTTTTTGGATTTGAAAAACAAACAGCACGTACCACGAAACAGGACTACTCCTATAAATTACTAATTTAACACTTCACTCTTTTATCACGAAATATTTTCTATTTTCAATTTTAACATTCTTTAACACCAGAACCCTGAGAATTCCATTCTATCTATTAGGTTGTCCCAAAAGTTTCTTTCCTTTTATTAATAAGTAATGGATACAGAATATTTTATGTTTTACGATATATTATTATTTTATATAGGATTCATTTTGCGCTATTTTCCCCTCCATCTCTCGTTTAACAAATAAAGCTGAATGTTTATTTAAACATTGCTAGACGAAAGCATTGCGCGAAGATAACGGAAGGAACTTTCGGGACAATCTAATACTTAGAAATCTATCAGCGGCAATGTTATAAAAATTTCCATATTAATGTTTATTTCAATAAAAATATGAAAAATCATTAATAGATTGCAGATTTTTATGCAAATTCATATTTTTGAGAATATAGCAAAGAAAGTACAACTTCGATAAAAAATGATTTCACCTATCAGCTATTATAAAAACCACAATTTATATTTTATATATTTTTTCATATTAGTGCATTTTCTGCAATTTTGCAGCTTCAAGTTTCGTATAAATGCATAAAAATCCACGGTCTAGTCGTTAACCTTTTAACTGCAGGTGTGGTTTATAAATCACATATTAAAATTATAGCCAGAGGCGGCCGTGGTATAAACAAGATGTTAATTTTTGCTAATATAAAATAGCGGCTGTGGCTTATGTATCACTAAAATAAAAATAAAATAAGTACAGTAAAAAAAAATCTTAAATTGTCTAGTATTATGATTTAATTTTAGTAAAATATCTTTTTTAATTTTTTTTTTTGCGTTTAGAACTATCGGCTGTGTTAAAAACATCCTCACTTAAAGGGTTGAGCATCAAAGTCCTAAAACTAAAAGCATTCAAACAATGAGAAAGAAAAAAAAAAAAATCTGTAAAAATGACCGTGTGCGAGGTTTTAGTGTTAATGAATTTTCAAATGATTCTACACATAGTCTGTACCTAACCCTCTATGGAACCGTGTGACTTAAAAGCTACAAACTGACAAATCTATATTTTTAAAAATTAATTTCGTTTAGTTATCATTGCACTATTAAATTATATTACTGTATTACTGTAGCGACACCACGATTCATCTACAGCAATTATTGGTTTAAACATTTTCAAATCAAAGTGAAAAACTGTAATCAATCGTAATTTTTTCTCCGATAAACAGACAAAATTCGGGCTATAGAGGGTTAACATATTTATTTTTTCAATGTTATAAAAAAAAATTCTAAATAATTACTAAATTTGAAATAAATTAGAAATAAATTAATGGTTTCTATTTATTTGAATTTAAATGTAGAGGAATAATGGAAATTGATGTTATTGATTTTTTTTCTCTGTTGATTTTAATTAACCCTCTATGGGACCGTGTGACTTAAAAGCTAGAAACTGATGTATCTATATTTTAAAAAATTAATTTCGTTTAGTTATCACTGCACTGTTAAATTTGATTACTCTATTACCGTAGTGACACAACGATTCATCTACGGTAATTATTAGTTAAAACATTTTCAAATCAAAGTGAAAAACTGTAATCAATCGTAATTTTTTCTGCAATAAGCAGACAAAATTCGGACTGTAGGAGATTAACAGAAATATTTGTACTATGTAATGTTCGAAACTGTACTAAACAAAATTCTGCAATAGTTGAAAATATAGGATACCATATAATTTTCCTCGATTTATCGACAAGTGATGGAATTGGAAATATGAAATATTCCGTGACTTACAAATGAAGTGTTAAAAAAAAATTCCAGTCTTATGGTACAGTAAGGTGGTTTCATTAAGACCAACGACGACAAGGACGAAGATTTAAGCGGCGATGACTGCAATAGGTGGAGGTCGAAGCATCGACCTTGTTGCGGATGATAATTTTTCCGAGACTAAATGAGCGATGTGCGATGATCTCTTCCAGACGAATTCCCGCGTTCTGTCATGGTCGTCGGCACTCTCTACTCGCACCTAATTAACAAATTGTTCGAGATCAATCGTTACTTAAGTAATAAGTTTAAGCGAGGTTTATTTAAACTACAAGATTATTTGGAAAGGTCTTGCATTTTTTTTTTAAAGCGAAGTATAATGTCATAAAACAACCGTCCTCTACTTTTTCATAAATGCGTACGGTCAAAACCAAAATTTAAAAATTCTAATACCATCGAGAAAAATATGTCTTGTAAGGTAGATCGAGGCGATCATTTTTTGTTCGATAGTGTAAGGATTTTAAGTGTCATCGGGTATGTTTGAGCGAGTGATTATTGAATGCGTGCGGTTGGGATTGTCTTGCGACAAGATGGCGACGGTATGTTTGGGACCTCAAGTGGTTAGTTGAAAAGACTGTGTGAAGTATAGATGGGTGATTGTGGCGTGCATGTGGATAGTGTCGTCTTACGCCTAGACGGCACCGGAATGTTTGGGAAATCTTGGGTGATTGGAAAAGCGAATGCGTGACTGATTGAGGTGTTACGAGCCGGAGGGGGGCGGCTAATATAGCCAGGTTTCTTTGGTAATTAGAAGTTGTTAACATTAGGTTTACGGGCATCGATAGGATCATTTTAATGGGTACATTGAAATACAAATTTTTTGTAATATCATTAGTTCAGTTTACTTGAAATTGATAGATTTCTATAAGCAGAGATTTACTTCGTACAAATTTCATTTTAAGTTTATATTTCCCGCACGCACGATTGTTAAACTTAAGCACGAAATCTGAACTGAGTCAAATTGACGGATTTCGTAAATCTAGTGTTAATGTCGACTGGCCCAGTGGCCACTTTGCATTTCCTGCCATTCTGTTATCGACAATTTAAAAAGCTGATTTTTTCCTTTTTGGCTTTCTTCATATGTTTCCTTTATATTTTGCATACGCGTTCCATAATATTTTAATCAAAGCTCTGCTTGTTAAAGAATTTTTAAAACATATTTTCACCGGATAAAATTATGCATGACCAACACAAGAAAGGCAATATGGAAAAATTTGAATTTAACAGAGTTCAGAAATGCATCTCTAAAATATGTTTAATTACAGTTACAAGATCAATAATGTAGATGGTCTAAGAGTACTGTATATGTTGCACAGTACTGTATATTCTGTTTAACACCTTGGTTTACCATTTCTTCAATCTTCATGCATATTAGCAATCGTTATTCACGTCTTTCAAACTCGGTCAAACGCAAAGTATTGAAATATTACATGTATTTTGTATTTGCTAATTTTCAATCTTGTAAATTTAAATTACAGTTAAAATTAAAATTGAACTTTATCATAAATATTGTGTCTTTTCATTGTATTTTAACCAGAATCGACGCCACGAGTGTGACTCGTGGTTACAGGGCAAAGGGTTAATGTCAGAAATAATTTTAAACTTTAAAATTCTCGAAATTCGAATTCAAAAGTTCGTAGAATTTCGAAATTGCTTAAACTTTCGGAACTCGAAGTGCTGATTTTGTTTTGTAGGAGGAATATTTTGTTTTATGAACTGAAGGCTTAAAAAAAAATTTAGGGTGAATCTTTATTGAGAATTTCTTGATTGGAAATCATAGGATTTAATATTTAATTTGCAAACAGTGTTGTAAGATCGCAATTATTGTTCTAGTACACGAACGATATCTCCTAAGTTCAGAATATCACCGGAATATCACGAGATGACCTTAAAGTAGATATACCATAATGCTATTTATATGACAGAAAGTTTGGAAGTATTTTAATAAGATACTGATAGTTGAAACTTGAACATGTGCATGAAACTGGCCACTCATGTGACTTTCCGAATGACGTGTAATCAAAACGATTAAGTTATGTAATAAATTGACAAAGAGATTCTACGGATTCTTAATGAGACTCGAAAGAGTGAAGGAAGAGTTCGAATAATGACATTTAATAAAGTATTTCGTTCCAATATGTATACTTATAAATAATTGTTTTATAAATATTTATTTATAAATAATTATTTCATAAATATTGATTTGTAAATAATTATTTCATAAATATTTATTTGTAAACAATTATTTCATAAATATTTATTTGTAAACAATTATTTCATAAAATTTTTTATAAAGAATCGACATCCATTTCACGAAACTAATAAAGTTTAAAAGCTTCATAAAAATATTTGAAAGATTTTAGATTTATTAAATTTGTTATTTAAATTTCATAAAAATTCCTGTACACTAAAACCCCATTTATCCGGATTAATCATGACGGGATACAATAATCCAAAAAAATTCAAAAAATTAGTTATCGACATAAATAACACAGTTCGTATATACTTTATTTTATTTATAGCACATTTCGCTTCATTTCTGCAACAATATTTGAATTAAGACGGTATAAAAAAATCTGCGAACTTTTTTTATCAGCTTTGACAGACGTTACCAGTGTAACCAAGAAAACTCGAGAAAAGAAAACAGCTTTTATTTATTCGTAGGCGTAGACTCAGCACGTTAACTTTTAAGTTACACGGTCCCATAGAGGGTTAACACTAGAACTCCCGGCGATTAAACTAGACTTATTTGTATCAAAGAAATAAAAACGATAGGTATTTGAAAAAGTATCTATAATAAAGATAACAATTCTTTGTACATATTTTCTACAAAAAGTCATAGAAAATCCCCCAAAATACATCGTTGTAAATTTATAAAATTTCTATAAGAAATTATGATCCAGTCGTTTTGACTGGTTCGCTAGTTCTAATGTTAAACATGAATAACGATAGTCTGAAAGAAACGTAGTTATCATTAGAATAACGTAGTACGTAATGGTTTAAGTATAATAGTATGCTTGTTATTCTTCCAAGTAATCCATCAATTGGCATGATCGCATACGGAGTCATTGATATGCAAATAAAAAAAAAAAAGTTTCACACTTTAAAAACTGGAATAGTTAATTATTTACTTGGACGCAGTTTGATTTCAAATTTGGTCTATATAAATAATACTTATTTGAATGTTCGATTATGTAAAGTTCGATAAACTCAATGTTCGATCATCTCAAAGAATGTCATTTAAGAAGAAAAAAAAAGAAAAAAACAAACGTTCGCAGTATTTATCAATTTACATGTGGGATGAATCACGTGATGACAGTGTTTGAGTGGTCAATAAAGAAGTCACAAAATTCGATTATTTTAATCTTGATGACAGTTCAACCAGAAATGATTAATATCGTTTTTTTCTTAGTACACAGAGTAGGGCATTTAAATCGAAATGCTTCAATATCTCTGTTATTAATAGTCGTATGAAAAAATTCCAGAGGATAACGATGTACTGTTCTAAGAAGCACGTACAATGATAGAAAAAAAAAATTGCTTTTGAAGGTCATTTTTTCATGAGATTTCAAGACAATGGCGTAGCATCAACAGTCTGGGCCCCGGTGCGAGGTCTGTAAATGGGCCCATAAAATAAATGATTTTTACAACATACGAGATTTAACACGTATAGAAATTTTCGTATGTAATTATTATGAATAATATGCATAAAATGATATATAATAATTAAGTTATGCATTAATTTCGTTAAATATACCTGACAAGGAAACATATCAAACTGTCCGTCTCTGATTTTGATGAAACTTGATACATACATTAACCCTTTGACTACGGCAGACTTTGACACGCACTGGCTGTACGATACGGTACGAATTCACTCGCGACGTCCACTGGGTACGGCGAAATTTTTCGTTAGACATGCATTTTTGAGGAAGTATATCAACCCTTAGCGCTCCTTTGGCTCCGCTACGGGGACATTCTGTTTTCAACATGATTACGCTCAATTTCCAAAGATATCACACCACGATGATTTACAAAATAAAAAATTGATGTTTCGTTTACCAGAGGAAAAAGGATATTTATAAAATGTATAAAAACAAGTACTTTCACGAGCAATAGTAATTTTTTCCGTTCAAAATAAAATTTCTTTTCTTCAGTGATAAAGAATCGCACGGAGTGCAAAGGGTTAAAATATTCAAAATACTGAAAAATTATGTTGATATTTCAAGGATGTAAATTCATTTATTTGTTTATTTAGCATAAATTGGGTTCAGATGAGCAAGATGTACACTTTGCTTGTTGCACAGAATATTTAATAAAAAAAGGTTCGGGTTAGGTTAATAGAAGCTTAACGCTAGTAAAGTTATAATTCCTGCAACGTATTTAATAGTATCAGTGGTAATTGTTCGTTCAAAAAAACAGAGAACTTGCTGTACGGGAGGTAAAGTAAAAAAGTAAAGCAATTTTTTTAATCGAACGCTGATTATATTGTAATTATGGATAGCCTTTCAAACCCTGTTATATACACAAAATATCTTTTATACGTCTTTTCTCTTATGCTTATTAACCTGTTACAAGGAAACATATCGAATTGTCCGTCACCAATTTTGATGAAACTTGGTGGATTATTAATATACATTAAACAGGTGAAAGTAAGGGACACGTATTTTTTTATAGCTGCCCAATCGCAAGTTTATGCGGTGTAAAAATTATGTTGATATTTCAAGGATGTAAATTCATTTATTTGTTTATTTAGCATAAATTGGGTTCAGATGAGCAAGATGTACACTTTGCTTGTTGCACAGAATATTTAATAAAAAAAGGTTAAATGCACATAAGTATACCATAACTTAAATTCACGACAACTATCAGACTTATTTTATATCAAAATAAACAATGGTATTATCAAGATTTATTTATAATAAAATGGATTGCTAATGCTTGATTTCTGACTAATAATTAGTTTCTGACTTATACACGTGAAAGAGCCTCTCTTGGCTTACTTGATGCCTCGCTGTTTTTCCTACAGTCATTTTTTTTCTTTTGTGTAGTTCATAGATGGAGAGAACTATTATCAACTTTCGCACCAGATTCAAGTATTGATATCGTGAAATATTGATTACATTCAACAAATTATAAACAGGCGAGACAAGCGTAATTTGATTTGGACGCCAATTGGCGCATACAGTACCGGGAAGCCAACATGTTTCCGATGCCAATAGGCGTCAATAGTAGTCAAAAGGTTAAACAGGTGAAAATAAGGAACACGTATTTTTTTATAGCTACCCAATCGCAAGTTTAGGAGGTGAAATCACCCTTTGAAGTTTCAGCAGAGAAATGCTATCTCGAAAACTATCGTTATACGAAAATAATAATTCGGATTCGCACGGTTTGCGTATTATAAGAAAATTTATAAAATTGTAGGAGGCAAATCTATCATATTATATATTGATAGATTTAGAAAGAAATTTCGGATCCTTTTTGTGATTATATAAATTTTTGTATCTCTTAAAATAATGTAGCAATAAATTTTTTTGGTCACAAACAAATTACTTTTTTATCAAATTTGTGACCATTATTTGGTTTACTTTAAACGTTTTAGTGGCACGCAGCGCGATCGCGCTGTTCGCGTACTGTGGTGAACCGTGTCGCTTTTTTTGGTCACGATCGTCAATTCGATTACGCTCGGTTCAGAATGTATCTTGTCGCGAGTCTGTCAGAGTTTCCTCTCGTAATTACAAATTTTCTTTCAAATAATTGTAAACAACCTGCATAATTAGCTGTCTTTCTAATGAAACTGTTACGATTAAAAAATTGACTAACAATCTGAAGCGCGAGCGCGCCGGGTGGCACATTTCGACCAAAAAAAAGAGCAGCGCGTCCGCGTCGATCGGCATTACTCGCAGATGAATGAAGGAAGCGCTATCGCGCTTCGTGGCACAATCCGACACAGATTTTTAAAAACCCCTGCCACTAAAACGGTTAAGAAACCGTGAAACTTTTCCCTAAGAAGTTTTCTTATATCTATGATAGTTTTCAAGATAGTATATTTCTGCTGAAACTTCAAGGGTTGATTTCACCACCTAAACTTGCGATTGGGCAGCTATAAAAAAATACGTGCTCCTTATTCTCACCTGCATAACACATTGACAGCCGGCGACCTAAGAGGCATTTAAAGCCTGAGCGCCGGCAACGTATTGGTCACTTAGCACTAGAACTACCGACGATTAAATCATACTTGTTTCTACCGAAAAAATCATAATGAAAGGTATATAAAAAAATGCGCATTTGCAAGGGAAACAAAGCTTTGTCTACATTTTTAACAGAAGATCACGGAAAATTGGCTAAGAGATGCCATAGTCAATTTATAAAATTTCTGTAAAAAATTATGAATGGATCATTTTGACCAGTGTCTTTTTTCTAGTGTTAAATCCCAAATGCCGGCCTTATTCGGTTGTTTCTGGTCACTGAATAGCCAAAAAAAAAATATTTAAAACATTATATATTTTCGTAAAATAGAACATTTTATTTGCATATTCGTTGTATACAATTTATCGGTAATTAAAAATAGAAACAAAATCGAAATTTTTAATTTATAATTATAGAAAAAAATACTGTTTTTCATTTCATGGTGGATCTCAGAAACCTGCGTTTTCGCGGGACCGGCTGTCAATGTGTTAATATACCCACCAAGTTTTATAAAAATCGAAGACGGACAGTTCCATATGTTTCCTTGTGAGTGAAATGAAATTTCTTACATTTGTTGATAAAATTGGTTAGAAATATTTTTTTAACCGAACGTAATAGCTATGGAAAAGTAAATGATTATTTCCTCTTCCTTAATAAATCTCTAAAGCCTGTGGGTTTTGATGCAATCGCACCACCTGTACCATCGATGATACGTCAGTGTCTGAAAGTCATCGTCGTGTTTGTAAGTGGCACCACTATTTTTTAATGCATTAAGCTATTGGTTAGTTATATAAGTGCGGCGGTACGCATTTATGAAAAAGTTGTTGCAATCAAGTTATTATATTCTAGTAAAAAACTGATAAATAATAAAAATGGTACTGATAAATTTTAATTAATTTATTAAAAGTTTGCATTTCTTGTAAAAAAATTCTGAAGTTGTACCGGTACACTTGCGTCTATGTTTTTTCTTAATGAATAATGAATCTTAATGAATATCATATACCATGTACACTATAAAAATTTGATCGTTGAAAAGTTTATTTTCAACATAAACGTGTGCAGTTGTTACAATTTTGAGTAACTATATTTTATTAGAAGTAAGACAATAATTTATGACGGTAATGCAATATATTATATATAATAATATTAGTATTATTATATATAATATATATATTAATACTATAATATATAATATTATATATAATTTAGTATTATATTAGTATTATAGTATTTAATATAATTATTATATATAATAATCTCTTTTAAATTGTTATATACAAGACAGACTTTCCCCGATGGTATTTAAATATTTGAATTCTGGTTTTGGCGGTACGCACTTATAAATGTTGAGAACCGCTGCTACATGTAATCATGTTATTATACTATACTAAAAAACTAATAAATGAAAGAAATGGTACCGACGAACTAAATATTGTGAAAATTTACAATAGTTTTATAGTATATTATTATTTATCAAAAATTAATACTTTCAACAGTTTTATTAAATATTATCATATTAGTAAATTTTTATTTATATATTAGACAGTGTTTGTGCAATAACTAGAACGTTTTTGAGAGATTTTAATCATCGAGTAATTTGCTTAAAAATGTCATTACCATGTGTCGGTTTGTTGGTATTAAAAAAATTGTTACAAAAAAAGGTATAACGAGCTATCATAAAATTAGTAGATAAAAAAGTGAGAATGACGATAGAGTGATGGATAAAGTAAAGAAAATATACAAATAGTTTCGTGCAGTTTTATCAGCTTGCGAGAGCTCCGATAAGAATGATGTAACAGAATAGTTAAAAAATGGTGATTTGAAAAAAACTGTTGGAAAATTATCTAAACTGTAACACTACTGAAAAAAACAAAAGATATTTTTACGTATTTCTAAATACGTATTCAATGATAACACTATATAATCCAGTAGAGAATACGATTATTTTTTGTCGTCAAATTATGAAGTTAATTTTCAATATACAACAAAATTTGAAAAATAAAAAATATGTTTAAAAAAAAATTAATAGATATTTTTTACTATACTTTTTCCTCAATAAAGAAATATTTTATTACAAAATTATCTTTTTTAAAAACAATTTTCTAAAATGTGAAAGTTTTTAGGAAAAGTTGGTCGCGCGAAATTGAATTTTCAAGATGTATTAATTTTCAAATGTACACCACCGCTCAAAAGTATCCGGACACTTGCTTATTTCTGACAGAATGTAATTCATGATTTGGTTATTTAATTGTTATTGTTACAGCTATGAGTAACAGAATATTATGATAGGATAAAATTGAATATTGTGAATAAATTACCGAGCTAATATACAATAAAAATGACATTAAAGTCTATAAGTGTTAAACCTTATGGAACACTGTTTTATTATTTGAAAAGTTCTTTATATTTCGGTTATTTAATTGCCAAGCTATGGATTAAATAATGACGTTCGTCTACCATGGTTAATTTAAGCAGTGTCCTTGTACAAATCGTGTATTTAATTTTAATACATTATTGGAAAATTTTTATTAACAGATAATTTCAATTTACAAATTAAGAAAGTGAAAATTATTACTTTCAGTTATTAAATTGTCATTAATTCATTATTAATATATTCTTGGTTATTATTAATATTATTATAATTATTATATTCTTGAATTATTTAATTGCTAACCTATGAATTAAATTACAATGTTCTTCTACCATGGTTAATTCAAGCAGTGTCCTTTGTACGAATCGTGTATTTAATTTTAATACACTGTTGGCAATTTTTTATTAATAGATAATTTCAATTTACAATGTGTCGATTCCTTATAAAGTAGTAAATATTACTTTCAGTTATTAAATTGTCATTAATTTACATGTTTTAGTAACATTTATGTACCATCGCTAGAAATTGATGAAGTTGACAAATTTATCAGTGTCAGGATACTTATAAATTGTAGTGTATGTTTAAAATCTTTCGTTCTAAAGTTTCTATTTGCAGTATAATCTACATATAATCTGTATTGTAATTCATAATATTTAATAACAATAATGATTAACCAATTAATATTATCTTAATAAAAAAACAAGATAAAGAAGAAAGTTTTCTAAAATAATACAAATCCTTAACATCTGACGTGAATTCGCGTCTTTACAAATCCTTTTACTGGTAGATTGCAATATTTAATTCTTTCACATTTTAAACAACAAATGATCGCAACCATCGTATCAAGAAGCAATATTTCTTATATTCACACAAATTTAAATAGCAGACCTTTCCCGTATTCAGCTATAGACTTTTAAAACTTATGTGCGAAATTCAGCTAAGCGTCTCCGCCAAAATCATCCGTTGTATAGTGTCGTAGTTTTAAGAATCCTTAGTTTATAGGAATAGGTATAAGAATATTATTTTATAAGAAATTATAAGGACAGGAAGAAGGTAATAAAAGCGAAAGTAATAACGGACGAAAACGAGACCCAACGGACGGACGATGGGTCGGTGCGTTGGAAATGTTTATAAGAGTACAAACGAGGGAGGAAAAGGGACCAGCGAGGGTTTTCTTAACTGAAAAAAGCAGAGTGGAAATGAGAGTCGAGCGTGTCGTTAAGTAGAGATTAAAGTCGAGAGTGTTGCTGTGTCGAGAGTGTTGGAACGTTTGGTTGATTATATGTTTATCTAGGTCATTATAACTCGCATAAACTTTAATCGTAATTAATTAAACTTTTTATATTTTACATCTACTAAAACTCTATAGCTGCGAATATATTAACGTTTGATAGATTTTAATTTAACACTCTGGCGGCCGCACATTTTTCGTATCGCCTTTAGATTAGCGCTGGCAATATTTACACAATCGTTCCTAGCATAATTATTAACACGTTGCCGCAAATGACGGCCATAGACGTCCGATCTTTGGCGATATGTAGACAAACGACGGCTATAGCCGTCATGCACATTTTAATCGATAAAACAAAGAACAGCGTTAGTACGAAGTGTTCTAACGCATACACTTGTTAATTACACTGTCCAACAAATTAAAACTTTTTTTTCTGTTTTGCAACATCCGTTGGGTGATCCTTATAGGGTTTCTCGTCCTGAATACGAATCCGAAAACGATTTTGCTCCATCGCCCTCAGTTTTCGAAAAACAGGGGGTTTTGTAAAAATGCGTGGTTTCGTGAGAAAATGAATTATTACGCGGAAACTAAAAACGTTAGGAACTTCGGGTTGATCTAAAAATATAGAGGAGAGTTTCCCGAATCTATTGATGTGTATAGTTATAATATTACTTGATTTCTAATAGGTGTAAATGAGGGTAAAAGTTTGAAAAACAGGCGATGCGCGTATTTTCTACGTACAACTTTTGCATTTTTACGAAAAGTTCTTTACCTAGCATGAATTCTCTATACAGTATCAAATTCTCTAGACATTTCTGAAGAAGAATCTATGTGGGAGAAGTATCAAAACGGTACTGAATTCGAACAGATCAAGAAAATATTCGTCGCCGGCGCGTGCACAGCGTTTTGCCGCCAGGCGGCCATAGCTCGCTCCCCTTGGCCAGTCAGTGCCGTAGCTACGCGCATTTGTCAATGACTTCCTGTTCATCCGACACCGTCTTTTTATGTCTATAATTTTTAATTATTTATTTTTTATTATTATTATTTTTTTTTTAATTACTACTATTTCTTTTTCATTATTATTCAATATTAATTTTAGGTATCAACAATAAAATAATAAAATACTTTACTTCAAAATTAAAAAATTGGTTGACGAGCATTAAGACTTTATCAATCGACACCCAATTGAAGACAGTTTTCAAATTTGTTTATAATATAGAAAAAATAAAATATATAAGATAAAGAATTATCTGCAACAAACGAATTTTAAAATATGGAACTTTTTTTATGATGATTTTGTTTTTCAGATATATAAACGCAAGTCCTGATTTGTCCATTGTCTAGACGTTTTTTAATAAATTCATTATTTAATACTATTGAAAGTCTCTTCGAGATGAAAATGTAAAATCATTTTCTCAGGTCTAACGGTGATGCTAAAGTGAGAGCGCTCTTTTGAAATGTAAGCACCACTTGACATTTCTTTCGAACACTCGACACAATCGTAGAAATAACAAATATCTTGAAATCCTCTGGCTTGCTATGCACTGTTGAAGTCAGAGTTTAGTTTCGTTTTGAAAATTGTCCGAGTCAGTCGTCTTATGCAGTTCAGTCTTCCGTCGTATAGAGTAAAAACGTCTGTGTCGTGTGTTGTCGTGTTGTACGTTGTTTTATTTTGTATTATTAGCCGTATACATACATTTTATAGTACGTACTATTTTTTGTTGTCTAACTAATTCTTTATCTTATATATTTTATTTTTTCTATATTATAAACAAATTTGAAAATTGTCTTCAATTGGGTGTCGATTGATAAAGTCTTAATGCTCGTCAACCAATTTTTTAATTCTGAAGTAAAGTATTTTATCATTTTATTGTTGATACCTAAAATTAATATTGAATAATAATGAAAAAGAAATAATGGTAATTAAAAAAAAATAATAATAATAAAAAATAAATAATTAAAAATTATAGACATAAAAAGTCGGTGTCGGATGAACAGGAAGTCATTGACAACTGCGCGTAGCTACGGCACTGACTGGCCAAGGGGAGCGAGCTATGGCCGCCTGGCGGCAAAACGCTGTGCACGCGCCGGCGACGAATATTTTCTTGATCTGTTCGAATTCAGTACCGTTTTGATACTTCTCCCACATAGATTCTTCTTCAGAAATGTCTACAGAATTCGATACTGTATAGAGAATTCGTGCTAGGTAAAGAACTTTTCGTAAAAATGCAAAAGTTGTACGTAGAAAATACGCGCATCGCCTGTTTTTCAAACTTTTACCCTCATTTACACCTATTAGAAATCAAGTAATATTATAACTATACACATCAATAGATTCGGGAAACTCTCCTCTATATTTTAAGATCAATCCGAAGTTCCTAACGTTTTTAGTTTCCGCGTAATAATTCATTTTCTCACGAAACCACGCATTTTTACAAAACCCCCTGTTTTTCGAAAACTGAGGGTGATGGAGCAAAATCGTTTTCGGATTCGTGTTCAGGACGAGAAACCCTATAAGGATCACCCAACGGTTATTACAAAACAAAATTCGTGTTGGACAGTGTTATTGAGCAATACATCGAAAAAAAAGGTATAGCATGCCAGACAGCATATTAGTTGTTCTTTTATGCGTTTTTCTCAATTGAAAAAACAATGTGTTTCTGAACACGATGTATTGATGTTAATAAGAAAAGAGTTAAGATCACTGTTACACTATTTTTAATGTTTCTTTAAAAATAGTGTAGGGTGGGCAAACGCCTACGATTTATGGTAGGTCCTCTCAAGGTCACAGCTGATCTGCAGGGATGAGGTGATGGTTTCCAGAACCATACCCGTTTTCGTTTTAAGTTTACAATTATTGGGTGTGTGCGTGCATGTGTGTGGGAGAGGGAGAGAGACTAGGAAGTGAAGTAGAGGTCAGGGTGGGGTAAGAAGTGCAGTAGAGGACAGTGTAGATCTGAGAGTTGGTTGGAGAGTGTGGATTAAGCAGTAGTGTGGAGAAGAGTGCGAATTGTGTGGTTAAATAGGATTTTATACTAAGCAGATTAATTAGAGTTACGCCTAGTTTATAGTAATAAATTACAATTACGCTCAAACTTGTTTTCACTAAACCCTCACATCCGACATTTCTATAATAGTATCGGTATGTATTGGTATACGAACATCGAAATGACGGCAAGAAACCATTTCCAGAAAATAGCTGTACAAAGTCACACGCACGTGACAGCGGCCGTCAATGTGTTAAGACGACTACACTGTTATTTACTATTCGTTAATTCTGATTACAAAACGCTACATTATTATTATTGGTTACTTTTGATCGCAATGAATTAAGATTTTAATTTTTAGTTATTTCAGATAAGGATAAGAAATGAAAAAACTTACCTGTTTAGGCTGTAGAACTCGGATAGAATTAAGGGTGGCAGCACCACCGTGAAGAACTCGAAGACTCAGTTTTCCTGACATCTCGGCAGTAGTCGCAGTCGCGCTTCTCAATTCTTTCTTTGCGGCTCTACCGAATTCCTTTTCAACCTTTAATATCAGAGGGCCAAGAGTGAATTTCGTTTTTATCATGGTGTGGTCGCTCATCATGTTTACAGATACGTCTCCTGATCTGTGAAGGCTTGCAAGTCCGTAAAGAGTAGCTCTTGCTTTTGGCTTATTTTTCTTTGTCTGTAAATCGAATAAGAAATCACTTATTTCTATTCTACTCATAAGAGAAAGGGTCGATACGTTAGTCACGTGAAAAAAAGTTTGGGAACCTCTGCTTTATTCTCTACTAAGTTTGGCAAAAACAAGGTTTCGTCCTCAATGTGTTAACACTAGAACTACCAAAATGGTCAAAATGACCCATTCGTAATTTTTTACGGAAATTTTATAAATTAACTGCGATACCTTGCAGATTTTCCGTGGTTTTCTGTTAAAAACCTCTCAGTTGCATTACGTATTATTTTATATACTTTCCACTTTGATTTCTTTAGTAGAAATAAGTGTACTTTAATCGTTGGTGGTTCTAGTGTTAATATCATGTATACCGCGTTAATTGTATAGTGTACACGGACCACGCGACCTGAACGGAAAGTAACCAAAAATAGGCCTGACACGGAACCTGTTAAATATTAAAAAGGAGTCTCACTTTATTCGGAATATCAAATAAAAACTAACAGTAAGCCATGTCCTAATGTAAGAAAGGGTACCCATTAACCCTTTGACTGCGAAGCACTCTAGATTTAAACGCTCTGCGTTGACGGAATGCTTTTTGGCGTACCGTGTATTTTATCGGTGTTCGATTGATTATCCAACAGGTAAACTAAGTTTCTATTGTAATTTTTCAGTTGTGCTGTATTAACCCTCTATGAGACCGTGTGACTTAAAAGTTACAAACTGATGCATCTATATTTTAAAAAATTAATTTCGTTTAGTTATCGCTGGACTATGTAATTTGATTACTGTATTACTGTAGCGACACCACCATCCATCTACAGTAATTATTAGTTAAAACATTTTCAAATCAAAGTGAAAAACTGTGATCAATCGTAATTTTTTCTCCAATAAGCAGACAAAATTTGGGCTATAGAGGGTTAACACGTTAAACGCTATGCCGATTTTGGTCGACTTTCCGTTAGGCTGTGTGGTGCGATACTAATTAAAAAACATTTGGTCGCAAAATTGTTAAGAATTTAAGAAGAAAATTGTAGAGGCCTGCAAAGGAAAGTGGTTTCTTTGTTTAATGTGATTTAATAAAATTCATTAACGAATTATAAGGTATTATTTTTTAAAATTGATACTGTCAATTCCCAGAAACCAATAGCGCCTAAACGGAAATTTCAGCATCGATGTGCAGGGACCGACGTGGCGCTTAACGTGTTAAATAATATCGGAGAACTATTCTTGAGCATAGATCATTTATTTAATATGCGCTCAAGAATATTACACGACGATCTGAACGCTTTGAGCGTCAAACGCATATATGCGTCCATAGTCTACAATGATAGACCGGACGTATATACGCGTCTATAGTAATCAAAGGGTTGAAAGAGTCAAATATGCGTTTTGACCAAAGACTTTTGATGGACCATACTATAGTTTACCAAAAAAACAGTTTACTCAAAATTTCAACTCTCTATCGCAACAGTGGTAACAGAGGTAATTCGGATCATCCGTTTATCGTCTGTTTTCCCTACTGTTACCAAAAAACTGTCTTCAATCGTAATTTTTTTCTAATAAGCAAACAAAATTCGGATTACGAGGAATCAAAGGAATTCCTGTATACACTGCCGGCTATAAGTCTTTGCCCACCCTCAAAATAACACAAAAACAAGGGATATTATTGACAACTTAAATTAAAAATTTAATAACTTAATTTTCACTAAACTAAAATTTTTACTAACTTCATTACTAATAACTTAAATTAATAATTAAAGTTATATTAATAACTTTTCTCTCCGACATTATTTGAAATTTTTGCAAAATTCTTTAACCCATTCGCTGCCAAGGACGAGTATACTCGTCTTTGGCAGGGTGTCATGCATTGCCAAGACGAGTATACCCGTCCTACTTTAAATATGTTATAACATGCAGGCTTTTGAATTAGCAAATTTTTTCTGGCCACAAACATAAATATAGAAATGTAAAAAAGTTGAAAAAATACTACTGCTTGCAAATGATTATGTATGATAATATATGTGCTCTTACCAAGAAATAACAGAGCTTTGGTAAACAATAACACTGAAAATATAAATGGCAATGGGAATGACTTCGTATAATTTAGGCTTGGCAACGAATGGGTTAAACACGAAAATCAACTGTTTACTCTACCAAAATTTAACGCGGTATGAAATGAGGTATAAAATCTGAGAAGAACAAGGTGCCCGTATTACCTGATCGTTATAAAAATTTTAAAAAGATGGGTTTCTGTATCTGAACTCTAAAATTGTCGTTTTTCATAAAAAAAACTGTAAACTCATTTACAATACCTGATCGTGTATGCACAGAATAGTTTGGATGGTTTCTATTAGCCTTATAATTAGGATTTAATGATACGCACATTTTCATAACAATAAAATACCTGTCATTTGAATAATAACAAAATTTAAAGGTGGGTGAACACTTATGGCCGGTAGTGTATATTTCATTTTAGAATGTATCGGAACTAATACGATTTAAAAGAGAAAACAAATTGAAACAGCTTATCAGGTCAGCTGTGTATGTAACGATTATAATAAAGCAGCTGTTGTGGAATTAATTGCCATGTTTTAAGATTATTTAAATTATTCCTCACGGTCTCGTATTTGGTTCGAAAGTAAAATAATATTTATATCGATATTAATACAATGTAATTCTTACCTTATTTTTGTTACTGGTTGTTTGATTTTTCGTTTTGTTTTTCGTTCCACCACGAGTTTTGTTAGATTTTTTGCTATTCGAGCTGGATGATCGACTGTTTGTTGATGTTGTAAACGTTTCCACGTTTGTTCTGCTTGTCAATTCTGATACAGTAGTAGTTGGAACCACCTCCTTTTCGGCAGTGGTAGCAGATACAGTTATATTTTCGGTAGCCTCCAGGGTTTTCTATAAATTAATTCGAATATCTCTTTAAATATCTTAATAGTATTATATTTCCGTAACTTGTTTTCTAATTTTATTTTGACTCCTTGTTTGACATTCTTTTTTATCTTGCAATACTAGATTATACCGGCTGTCACCGTTAACCCTTTCGCTGCGGGCAGGTTCTCCGTCGCGATTATTCCCGCTGAACGGGGCGCTGCGCGACGCCGATCGGAGAACCCGAGCTGCTTTGAATGTTTTCGAAGGAAAAATTTTTTCTCCAAACAAGGTATTTATAACGTCTTAACACATTGCATGCGGGAAACGTACTTTTACGTTTCTTGCAATCTGTCACGCGGGTCACGTAAAAGTACGTATTTAATAGAAGATTTGAGCATAGTAAAAATTTTGTTGTATCGTCATTTTTTTTGTATTTTTCCAAAATTATTATTTTTCACTATGAAAGCATATGTTTCTTTTGTACTGTGATATTTAGGAGGCTTCTATTAGCTGAAACATTCTGTATACTATTATATACTACGCCAATACGTTTTTTTATAAAAGCATTTTCGAACAATGCATGCTTTTCTATATTTTTTATATTTTTTATATTTCAATTAATTTTAAACTTTCTTCTTCAAATTCGGTGTATTAACTTTTTTTTTTTAATTGAATGCAACTTTTGTTTCTAAATCACTTATCAATTATTATTTTTTATACATATTTATACATTCGATACAAATTTTTTTCACATACCTGTGTGTTTTCGGGAATTTCTTCAATTGTTTTCACTGTGGTCATCGTAACTGCTCCCAAGCTACTCTTTTTTGTTCCACTCTTGTTGCCGTTCTTCTTGGTTTTGCTCTTGCTCTTGTGCTTGTTTGATTTCGACTTGGAGTTAGGGTTGGTCAGCTTCACAGTTACTGGATCGTAATTGCTGCGCAAGATTTTATTAATTCTTCCTAAAATATTGTCCACGAAACGATTGTATTTCGCTACGTAAATCGCTGACACGTCTTTACTTGGTTCCGACTGCATCATGCCTGAAATTTATAGATATTGTGTTTTACACGCGTGACTTTTGTATAATTCTGGCAATGTTCGTTGAAATAAAATATATAATCATCTCTGTTGTTCAGATAAAAAAGGAATATTCAGAAGTTCAGTGGTTTAAGTGTCTATTTCTATAGTTAAATAATATTTTTTTAATCTAATTCTTTTTATATTAACAGATCCCTGCGGACCGATGTTGAACTTTTCATTTAAACGTAATTAGTTTCTGAGGATCAACAGTATTAACTCTTTGCACTCGTAAACTTTTTTAAGTTGCAGAGGACTGTTATGAAAACTTAAAGTATTGTTTTCAAAAAGAAAAAAAAAAAAAAAAAAAA
>SMSQ01026256.1:43783-103757 GCA_019453375.1 Ctenoplectra terminalis
ATTTAATTTCCATCAACAGTTTCCAGATCAATTTGCTCAAAGTGAAATCCTTAACGATCAAGCTACCCGAGGCAAGGCTATTTATGTTCGAGCATCGAAGCATTCAAATCACCGGACATCGCTTTGTAAGCCAGTGGCTAGCGTTAAGCTATGCGATGAATCGACACGAAAAACTTCCGTGTGCCGACCTCGATGAATTAAGTTCGTAAGAAAGAGCGACAATGTTAACGGTATATCGGAATCCTTCGGCGAAGCCAAACTGGTCTTCGATCTGGGTCACGACCTGCTTCCTACTCACCTACAGACCTATCTAGCCGCGTGTACGCACGTATGGGCAACCTTCCTCGTGTCTACCTAAAAACTCTCCCCGGTCGTTGATCCTATTTCAGCCACTTTCCTCCGATCGATCGGAGATTGACGAAAGATCGATCGGGTTCGAAGTAGGCGAGCCGTGAAATTTTTTAGCGAAATTCGGAGTCAAGGTCAATGCAAATGCGCTTTACGCCGTTGGAGGTATGACGATGAAATTTTAATATGTAGCACTGTGTACAATTTTTAGACCATCTGTTAAACAAATATTTTGTTATTCTGAGAAATAATTCAAGAATAGTACTATTTTAGTCGAAGCTCTCGGAATATGAAAGTGTTACGTTGTAAATATTAAGTTTTGTAGTAAACTAAATTTAAAAATTATTCTGCTCGCATCTTTTATTTAATAGTGTTATTGAAAATATTTTCAATAGTATTATTTGGTACGTTTAATAGGATAAAGTGATGAATACATAAAGTTTTATATTCATTTGCTAATTGTAAGGAAACTTTTGACAAAAGTCGCATAATCTGTTCATCCTCTGAAGTTTTTAACTTTTTCGTTAATTTTTGAGAAGTATTTGATTCAAGAATTATCAACTACGGTAAGAAATATTAATTAATTTGGAATAATTAATATTTTATGTAACCTTCGTATGCTTTTTTCAAAGCGACAATTATTTATTTATTTTTTTTTTTATTAGCTCATTTAGTATTTCCTGCCCTTTTGTTTTTAGCAATTGAAAAATTTTCCTTTTCTTTCCTAGCCCATTCTAAATAATTCTATACACGTCCTACATTTAGTTCAAGGTTTGTTATTCTAGAATTTTCAAACAATCTGCTAATCAGATAAAACCATAAGTAACTAACATAATCAAAGCAATATCTAAAAATTTATTTCTATGTAACAGTATCTAAGAGTGCTTTTCTATGATTGCCACTGAAAGATAAGTAATATAAATTTAAGTCTTTTGCACAACATGATTATTATAATATTATAACTGCAATATCTTTGTTTTTTTTTATGTAGAAATAATAGAATTGAATTTTTGGTTATGTTGAAAATAATGTACTTTTGTAATTTATGTGTGAAGCATTTTGTTAAGAAGTTTCGGGATCTTGTAATAGCTTATTATGTGGTTTATTGTGAAAGTTTATTTATTTTGGTTAGTTAAAATTAATACTTCTAACATGCTAATAGAAATGTTNGGAATATGAAAGTGTTACGTTGTAAATATTAAGTTTTGTAGTAAACTAAATTTAAAAATTATTCTGCTCGCATCTTTTATTTAATAGTGTTATTGAAAATATTTTCAATAGTATTATTTGGTACGTTTAATAGGATAAAGTGATGAATACATAAAGTTTTATATTCATTTGCTAATTGTAAGGAAACTTTTGACAAAAGTCGCATAATCTGTTCATCCTCTGAAGTTTTTAACTTTTTCGTTAATTTTTGAGAAGTATTTGATTCAAGAATTATCAACTACGGTAAGAAATATTAATTAATTTGGAATAATTAATATTTTATGTAACCTTCGTATGCTTTTTTCAAAGCGACAATTATTTATTTATTTTTTTTTTTATTAGCTCATTTAGTATTTCCTGCCCTTTTGTTTTTAGCAATTGAAAAATTTTCCTTTTCTTTCCTAGCCCATTCTAAATAATTCTATACACGTCCTACATTTAGTTCAAGGTTTGTTATTCTAGAATTTTCAAACAATCTGCTAATCAGATAAAACCATAAGTAACTAACATAATCAAAGCAATATCTAAAAATTTATTTCTATGTAACAGTATCTAAGAGTGCTTTTCTATGATTGCCACTGAAAGATAAGTAATATAAATTTAAGTCTTTTGCACAACATGATTATTATAATATTATAACTGCAATATCTTTGTTTTTTTTTATGTAGAAATAATAGAATTGAATTTTTGGTTATGTTGAAAATAATGTACTTTTGTAATTTATGTGTGAAGCATTTTGTTAAGAAGTTTCGGGATCTTGTAATAGCTTATTATGTGGTTTATTGTGAAAGTTTATTTATTTTGGTTAGTTAAAATTAATACTTCTAACATGCTAATAGAAATGTTATTCTTCGAATTTTTGTCTTTTATAACGAACTACTTTTATAGCACAAGAAGAACAAATTAGTGAATGTTTGTTTAAGCGTGTGTTAGTATCAAATATTCATCTTTAACGAAAATATATTAATATTAATTTTTCATTGATGCAAATCTTTTATAAAATATTTATTCAATTTTCCATTTTATTTGAAAATTTGAAAATTTGAAAATTCAAACGCTGTATTAACGTAACAAGGATACCAACATAAATTACTATTTAATAAATGACTAAGAAACATTAAAATACAAATTTTTCGAAATTAGATATGTGGTAAGAATTTAGTAAATGAACCAGATGCTTAAAAATTCAAAAGATAAAAACGATAAAATACATCCTATATTTTTATTGCTGTAAATCTATGTCTAAAAATTTCAAAAATTACCTTCTTAAGATTTCCAAAAAGATCAAAGTTCTAAAAAAAAAATACTTATAAATCCAAATACCTATTCAACAAATACAAAAAACTTACGCTCTGTCCTAAATCTGAATTCTGTCCAAACTATTTGCAGAAAATTAAAAAAAATTGATTTCTTCACTTAAAATTTAAAATTTCGAAACTTTAACTGAAGAAATACTGATATAGATTTCAGTTCGAAGAACATTTTTTCCCTACATTTCTATTCTATGCAAAAGATCCTTTATAGAAAATTCCATGATTATTTAAAGACAATTTTTTTATCTAAATTCTGAAATTTTTATTTCACAGTAACTAATCGCAAAAAGAAACTATAATAATCATTCGTTCGTTAAACAATTCAGAAACTCTATTTTCATTTTCAAACACCAAAACTGATTTTTTAAATTAAAATCTTTTAAATTAAAATCATCAACGAAGAAGAATGCGATATTTGTTAAAAATAAAACAAAATACTATTTTAAACAAATAATCTACATATCGTATAAACTAAAATACTATTTATAAATAATTTTTATTCTTATTTTTATTCTAGACATAGCAGTCGTAAAAAGAGACTCAAAAAAAAGATCATTCATGCGACTAAATATTCAAAGACTCTAAAAATTAATCATATAAAATTATAATATATTAAAAATAACAATAACAAAGAGTATAAAAAATAAAATTAAACAATCCAACTATTTTTTGCACATTTGAAAAAGATACGAGTGTAATGATCGATTACTTATTATCAATTATACAGTAAAACAATTCGGATAATTAAATCATTAAATGATATCAAATATTAAGCTTTGCAGTAAATTAAATTTAAAAAGTGAAATAAGGTATGTGAAAGAGAATCACGTTCCACATTCGTTCACTAAAAAGAACTCAGTTTTGACAAAAGTCGCGTAACCTGTTCGTCCTCTGAAGTTTTAAAATCTTCTGTTAATTTTTTGAAGCATTTAATTCAAGAATTATTAACTGCGTGAAGAAAAACAAATCTCTTATTACCTATAATTTTTCATTTAAATATCAAAAATTTATATTTGAATAATTAGATTTTAGTGTACACAGCCACAATCATTAATTATTATAAAAAACACCAGAATTTCGAGAAAGAAGTTAAGAATTACATTACCTTGGCAAACTTTCAATAAAAAATACATCAAAACACAAGAAGTTGTTATTAATATCTCCAGTATTAATTTCAGATTAATCAAAAAGTTATCGGGAGATTAAATATTGGAAGCATAAATCAGAAAGTGATTCCAAACTTTTGGCCGGTTTTGTACATTTCCCAATTTAGGTTATTTGAAAAAAACAAAATTGGAAGAGTTCCTGTAATTGGAATGACGTCAGTTCGGCAAAATTTGAGTAAATCGTGCATTGAGTAGAATTTCGTTCGTACAAATGGAGTTCTACCGTAGTCTCTCCAGGGAGGGAAGAAAATGGAATCACGTGTTTCGTGATCGAGGACGAGAGGCAGCCATGACTTTGGGTGTGGGTCAGGGTCGTGGACGAGAGAACTCTTTCGTACCGCCACGCACGTTTACATTTAACACTCCGGGTCAGTGGCCTCATTCTGTTTTGGACTGTGTGCTCGGTGAAAGCCAAGAAAAAATTTCAACCCGGTCACACCTTTATTGGATCTGGCCTCTCGCGGAGTTCTGTAGAAAGTTAATTGGCTCCGACTGCTCGTCTAATTAAAAGTTTTGACGCGTTTCTGCGTACCGCTCGTTTCGCGTCGTTTCACGCCTATCGCTGACATTCTTTTTTCTTTCAATTAAACGATTGTTCCGCTAAAGGAACTTAATTAAGAATTGAAGATGCGCTCTCTGATGCGCCTCGTTTAGTATAATAATTGAGCGCCATTTTGTTGGAACGTTCAATGGCAACGATTGAATTATGAAACGTATCATACGGGATGTTGAATTTAACTTTATCATCCGAAACAGGTGTTTCTGGTGTACTAAAAATTGTATAACAATATTTCTTACAGAAGTTGTTATTTCATAGAGAAATGTTTATTAGGTTGGTGGATATGAAATACCTGATTTTGATTACATGTAAATATTAGGTAGGAAACTATGAAACGGGGTTTTTTTGTTTAGTCTGCGTTCAGCTACGACTGAGAGAGATACATTGTAACGTGCGCTCCATATTTTTATTTATAAAGCTTAAAGGTATTCTTCTTACTCATTTTGTAAAATTTTTTCGCCTTTGTATCCCATTTTTATTTTATTTTTATCCTAAACCATATGGAAACAAAATGCGATTTACATCTACTCTTCTTGTACGAGTTTAAATTAAATGATACCGCGGCTCAAGCTTCGAGAAATATTAATCAGGCATTCGGAGATGGATCCACCGATGAAAAAAATGCTCGATATTGGTTCGAAAAATTTCGTTCTGGCAATTCGAGTATCGCGAACGAGCCTCGAGGAAAACCACCGGCCCATTTTGATAACGAGGAATTAAGGACGACTGTGGAATCCGATCCACGCGCAACTAGTCGAACACTTGGGTCTAAACTAGGAATTAGTCGTACAGCTGTGTTAAAACATTTGCGTGCAATAAATAAAGTCAAAAAATTGAACATAGCTTCAAAAATTGAAAAAACGCTCGTTTCATAGTTTTCAACTTAATATTTGTATTCCTGTTTCCACCGTATGATTGTTTATGAGATAACCTTTCACACAGTTCGGTTATCCATTATCAGAGTCATATTATGTTCGAAACACTTTTTCCTAAATTGTGCATTTTAGCCACTGTTTAAACATTTATTCCAAGTATAAATTTTCTTGATATTCGTATAATTTTCTTATATGAACGCAAACTTGACGATAATGCTACAACAATCACTGGGAACATAAACGGAGCGTTTAGACAGAATATTGTGAACAAGAGGAAAGTCGAGCGTTAATTCGCAAAATTCTGTTCTAGAAATTTCTCTACAAAATTAGTTACGTGGTAGATCCGAAGCGTCGGTGGATAACGATGTATTGAAAGCACCGATGGAAAATAATTTGCGTGAAACATGAAAAGAACTTGCTCTAAGAATGAATATTAATCGTTCCATGGTATTATATCACATTTTGTAAATTGGTAAGGTCAAAAAATGACACGAGGTTATTGTTATTTACTAAGAAAATCCGACGTTTCATATCCATCAACCTAATAGTAACAAAAATTTTATTTCGTGGATTAACGAGATAGGTCAACGTTTTTATTTTTGTTTTTTTTTTTTAAATAAAATTACTATTTTCTGATAGTAGAAATCTATAAAAGGATAAATTTAAAGAAAAGAATATTAAGATATATGCGCTCTAAAACCTATAGTTTTCAAGATATTTTATTTTTAAGTAACTGAAGTTGTATTTTGAGAATTAAAGTAATTTATCGTTTGTACAATTTATTGTTACGTTCGTAAACGAGAAGTGCAAATAGTAAAAAGTGAAATATTTTGAATTGGAACAACTGAATATGTATATAAATTCTGTATTTTTTAGTTAATCAAAGTCGTTGATGCAACGTTAAACCTGAATTAAAGATAAAAAAATGTTATGGTAGATTCTAGGTTAATAAAGATACAAAAGAATAATTTCAATTACTTTTATGAAATTTTAAATATAGCAGAACTACTTCAAATGCCAAAGTAAAACATCCTATACACGTGATTTTTAACTATTAAATGAGAGGTTTTCTTTTTGAGTTTAAAGTTCTTAATTGAGAAAAATTTTCCTTAAAGGTTAACTATTTTGTTTTGTTTTTATACAAAGCGTAAGGAATTGTTTTCCGAGGTAAATTCGTTGAAAGAAGAACGAATAAGGTGATTATGAAGTTTTTAATTCAGTTAAAGTTAATTCAATTTTATTAAATCCTTTCTTTCGTAGTTTAATTCTTTAATTTTTTAAATTAAATTTCTTAATTCTTGAATTTAGGTTAAGAATCAATTTTTTTAATTGCCTCGTTTCAAGTTATCCTACAAGTAACGTCATTTTCTCTTTCTTAAAAAGTTGGTCAATTACAATGCATTTTTATTTATTTTTTTAAATGCTTCTCTATTTCTCTATTAATTTTTTAATCTCTCTTCGAATAATTTTCCTATTTTATTTTCGAGTTCTTTGGATACTCGAATTATTTATGAAGTGTCCTATAAAACTGCTTTTTTCCCCAAAAAAATGTTTCTTGTTCATTGAAGATCGTCACTTACACGATTAAAATAATAAACAATTAGATTTCCTGAATGTGTTATTGTTTGAAATATCTTTTTCTTACGACTGTTGAGATTAATCTGTCGAAAATGATCAAAAATATGTTATGTACGATTGTAATTATAAAAAATGTGATACTTAATGACTAATGCTTTCGATTTGACTTATACTGCAATACTGATTAGTAATGTGTAACAGTTTGTTGAGAATAACGATAAAGACATGCAGTGTCATGTAAAAAAGCGTATGCGTTAAAAATACTGATAAAATTGTATGTGTTCGTAATGAAAGTCAATGATCTTGATATGTAAGAACGACCTTGAAAAAAATATTCTTTCTTCGTAACACTTGCTCCTTCCAGACAAATATTGTCTTTTTTTAATATTTACTTAATATATCTTCAGAAGCAATTGAGATATTTATATATTTATATTTAAATATAAGTTATTTAAGTATAAGATATATTGATTATCTTTTTAATTTTTAATACTAGAGAGAAATTATTAATATATATAATTTATATATACATATATAATATTAATATTACGTATTCATTATAATTATAATTATATAATATAATTATAGTTATATTAATTATAATTAATACATAATATTAATATATGTATATATATAATATTAATTTAAGATGGTGTTAATATTATAAATATATATATTAATATTACGTATTAATTATAATTATAATTAATTATAATATATATATAATATTAACACCATCTTAAATTAACATCTTAAATTAGTATACATAGTCTGCTTCAAAAATAAAAGGATTGTCAACTTATTAATTCAAACACTGTTCGTTAGACTGCAAATTTTTATGCATTTATGGAAAATTTGCAAACACAAAAGTACAGAAGGTACACATGGTAAGTAAAAATGTATAAATAAACCCAAAATATAGTACTTATAATAGTACGTATTTAGTGAATGAAACAATTGCCTATCCAGTTTCTATTTTTCTAGTTATATTCATAAAAATATAAATTTAGATAAAAATCGGAAGCTTACTATCATATTTGTAAAAGTCGTTCATTTTATTCAAGGTATATTCTTTCGGTATCAGTACAACTGGGTATCTGCTTGAAGAATCACTTTGAATAATCTTGTCACGACTGCTTTGTAATTGGAATGTCATCGTAGCTAGTCTCGATGTTTAGTTTAATTAATAATTAATAATTAGTTTAGTCTCTTTAATTTTAATTTCTAGTCTTAGAAATAAGAATTATTAAAGTGTGCCAAATCAGGTGAATATGGTGAATAGTGCTGTTTTTTAGCCAAAAATTCCAGTGAATGGGATTCGCTATGATAATATTTCAACTATACAAGCAATCGTTACAAGAGTATTTATTTATCGATTATTCGTGTCCAGCGTTGTATCGATGCTGTAGATTGAATAAAATGAACGATTTTCGCAAATATGAACAGTGTTTGAATTAATATATTGGGAATCCTAATCTTTCAGACAGACTGTATTAATTAATTTATTTTCTTTTTCATGAAGATGCGAAAGCTTTTTGTATTTAATAATTGGTGACCTGTATTCGTATTTCGTAATTTTCATAAAATT
This sequence comes from Ctenoplectra terminalis, assembly GCA_019453375.1. Taxonomy (NCBI): domain Eukaryota; kingdom Metazoa; phylum Arthropoda; class Insecta; order Hymenoptera; family Apidae; genus Ctenoplectra; species Ctenoplectra terminalis. Next base: position 52,420 of record SMSQ01026256.1, read on the forward strand.
GTAAATTTTAATAAAATGAAAGCTAATTAACGTAATATGAAAAATGTATTTCTACAGGAAGTAGTTCTTGAAAGTAATTTTAATTATTAAGTATAGTTTTATCTTTGATGTTTGGTGTCTATAATCAATTAATGAATAAAGAAATTGAAGTATATAAAGTAGAGCGTTTAAGAAAGATAATTTTAATTTCTAAAATTGCGGATATTAATTAAAAAAATCTGTAAATAATATTAAGATACGATTTCTAAAATTACAGATCTTAATTAAAAATCTGTAAATAACATTAAGACGTAATTTGTTTTATTATAGAAAACTCCTATTTACCGCTAATTGTATCCTGTTCTTCTTGCAAGTTAAATTATATCTTTCGGTTCTGTTTATACTTTCTTAATATTAATTCTTAAGTTTAAAACCAAAATTTGTTTAATCGAAGTCAAATATTTGCAACTCTACTGGAATGCATGAATTCCTTAAAAATAGCTAACAAGTAAAAATTCANTGTTTTGTTTTTTTATTTATTTATTTTTTTGTATTTGTAAGAAATAATTACGTTGTATTACTTTTGAGGGATGTTTCTTGTTATTTTTGGTTACTAATTATATAATTTGTAAGATTNCAAAATTTGTTTAATCGAAGTCAAATATTTGCAACTCTACTGGAATGCATGAATTCCTTAAAAATAGCTAACAAGTAAAAATTCATCAAATATAAAATTATTCTTTTGAAAAAGATACAAAGAATAAATTGATCCTAGAAATTATTTCCCTACTGATTAATAATTAAAACATTTTTAAAACTAATATCTTCGATAATAAGTTTTTTAAACTTATTAAAAATTTAAGTTGCAAATGTCTATTTATTCTTTAAAGTAAGCTATCTTCATTAATTAACGTTGTAAATAAATAAATATAATAAGCAATTTAACTATAATTATTTAGTATGTTCAAAATTTCTTACCATATTCTTTGTATGTAAATAAATAAATAAATATAGAAACAATCAGAAAATTTGTTAGCACACAATGTGCTATTTAGTTATATGCTTCGATCATAAAAAAAAAAAAAATTAATATTTGTTCTATATTTACACTACTGATCAAAATTTTGGAATCACTTCATGTTCCAAAGAATGCAAGCATTAAAAAAAGAGAATTTTGCATTTTAATATCTTAGAAATCATTTGACTAAGTGGTGACCAAAAATCTATCAAAATACAGGAAATAATATCTACAGCCTTAATTTCGAATTTGTAAAAAAATTTATGAGTCATATAACTTATCTGCCCTGAACAACTTTTGAAATATATTCTACAAAAAAGTGTTTTACATATAAATTGCATGCTGTCAAAAGAAACGTATAACACTGGAGCGATTTTTTTAAATAACTTATTTATCTACGAGTATCAAGGTAACCTTGAATTTTCTAAATAGTATGCGTATCTTTTAGTTTCAAAATTGAAAAGAGCAGTGAACGTTCTGCAAGAAAGTATTAACTTTTATTTATTTACCTAACAATTAGTAAGATATTTGCAAAAAACGTTGTTCACGAACTCATTACTTATGACAATTATAGTAGCTGCTTAAAGTGATATGCATTGCTAATTAAGGACAGAAATTGTCCATGTTTTTGCCATTTTATAGTTTGATTTCAATCTTTTTCTGTAATAATTGCATTCCATTCAAAAAATTCAAGAACATATTTTAACACTTAATTAACACTTTTGAACACCTTGGTATCTTGTAAACAAATATTAGGTTGGAAACTACGAAATGGGCATCTTTTGTTTAGTCTGTGTTCAGCTGCAACTGAGAGAGATACATTGTAACGTGCGCTCGATATTTTTATTTATAAAGCTTAAAGGTGTTCTTCTTACTCATTTTCTAAAAATTTTTCGCCTTTGTATCCCATTTTTATTTTATTTTTATCCTAAACCAGATGGAAACAAAACGCGATTTACATCTACTCTTCTTGTACGAGTTTAAATTAAATCATACCGCAGCTCAAGCTTCGAGAAATATTAATCAGGCATTCGGTGATGGATCCACCGATGAAAAAAATGCTCGATATTGGTTTGAAAAATTTCGTTCTGGCAATCGTGAATGACCACCGGTCCATATTGATAACGAGGAATTAAGGACGACTGTGGAATCCGATCCACGCACAACTAGTCGAACACTTGGGTCTAAACTAGCAACTAGTCGTACAGCTGTGTTAAAACATTTGCGTGCAATAAATAAAGTCAAAAAATTGGACTCATATGTGCCGCACGAATTGACGCAACGCCCGTTTCATAGTTTCCAACATAATAGGTTATTTAAAAAAAACCGCGTTTGTTTCGATATCGTGCAATTTCTATGTAAAACACATTTTTTTTTTTGTAGAACACATATTTTATGAGTTGCTCAGCATGAACGAGTTATGCGACTTACTTTGTATACATAGATATGTCGATACAAACCTAAAAATGATTCCATTTTGATCGGTAGTGTATTACACAGGGCGAGAGAAAAACGACTTTAGAATTTTAAATGGTAACCATCGAATGAAGTAACAAAATTTTAATAAATCAGCGTTGAAGGATTAATATTTTCGAAGTTATCAACAATTTCTGGTTTCGGTTACAATCAGTGGTTTCGAGCTATCGTGTTGCATGAAAAGAGTGAATTATTTTTTCTTCTTTTAGTGATTACAAAAGATTTTTTACGCGTCTTCTACAGTTCCGTACGTGCTTGATACCTTGGTATCGAAGAATTGTGTACATTTTCCATAAATTCGTAACCATATTCTAATAATTTCACTGGTATTTTATATTTTCTGGCAATTGTCTCATCTTATTAATTGTTAAAGAGTATATTATGTTTTTAAGAAATCCCTCGTATACAAATAAAAAGAAAGTAGTCCAATGTTTTTATACAGCACGATAGCTTGCAAAGCGAGCAAGCCATTCGCTTTAACTAAAACGAAAAATTGTTTATAACTTTGAGAATATTCATTTTTCGACGCATGTTTATTAAGACCTTTTTCCTCCATTTAAGAAGTATTATCTACGGTTACGTTTTTATTTAAGAGCTTTTTTATGACAGTTACTCTCGAAAATAAAAATTGTGTGTCCAATATTCTCAATACTGTATCCACTCAAATATCAAATGGACATCTATCCTACCCTTAACCGTTTGAGTGCCAGGAATGTACTAAAAAATCGAGTCAAAAAGTGCCAAGCGGTGCTGTCGGGCTTCTCTTATTTCAGAAACAAATAAAAGTGTATAAAAGCAAATTTGATTATGTGTTGCTATTCATTTTCACATTAGAAAGCAAACGAGAGCAAAATTTCAGTTTTGTAAAAGTTTTCAAATAATATCGTTAATAATTATTATTGTATAGTAATGAATTATAATTCATTACTATACAAGGTGTCCCAAAAAGTCTGTAAGTTCCTTTAGGGGATGATTCCTGAGATTATTTCAAGCAACTTTTTCCTTTACGGAAATATCAAAGTCGGCTATGTTAACGAGTTATTAACGAAAAACACTGACCAATCACAGAATGCGTAAAGCGGCTGGCCGCCAATGGGAGCGTTGACTCCGTACCGTGCTTGTGCCTTAACGAACAACTTAGAATGTATCGAAGCAACTATTGGCGAGTGTTGATCGAAAGTTATATCGAATAAACTAATTAATTATGATTTGTGTAGAATAAATAAACTGAGTTTTAACACTCGCTTACAGTTGCTTCGATACATTTTGACTTGCTCGTTGAGGCATAACCACGGTGCTTAACCAGCCGGTTTATTCGCTCTGCGATTGGTCAGTGTTTTTCGTTAATAACACGTTAACAGAGTTGAATTTCATATTTCTACAAAAGAAAATGTTGCTTGATGTCATCTTAGGAATAATTCCTTAAACGGATTTACAGACCTTTTGGGACACCCTGTATATAGACCATAGATGAACAACCTGCGGCTCGCCACACTTTCTCGTGCGGCCCTTCAAAGATTTTATATTTTGTCTTTCAAAAATTCCTACAATGTTCCGCTGCCTCATTGTACACTAGACGTGTTAACTTAATTTTTTGAAACGATACCGACATCATAAATTATCTTTTTCCACATACATCTTTCGCCGTTTTTTTAATAGTATTTCTATTAATGAGTGTTTTATTTCTGTAACTTTTTATACTACGTTTATTTTGTTAATAAAGAGATGATTTGAGTTCATCATTCAGTGTTTGTATTAACATAAGTTTTTTACATGCGGCCCGCACAACATTTTTTAATTTGTAGCTGGCCCGTTGTAAAAAAAGGTTGCTCATCCCTGGTATAGACGAACGCACTGACACTTTTAGAGATGAAATGCAAACAACACGATCGTGCAACTTGGTACATATAAGTATCTATATAAAATAGACCCGTGATGCATAGAAATTTGATTGCGTTTTAAATGAAACAAAATTGGTATATTTTTACTAATAGAGGAATCGCATAATGGAAAAGCATAAAAAAAAAAATAATTTAATTGAATTTGTTGTTGCATGGTGAGACTCAAATAGTCCGTGCCACATGGGTTCACGAATGGTACTTATTAACCCTCTACAGCTCGAATTTTGTTTGCTTATTGGAGAAAAAATTACGATTGATTACAGTTTTTCACTTTGATTTGAAAATGTTTTAACTAATAATTACCGTAGATGAATCGTTGTGTCACTACGGTAATAGAGTAATCAAATTTAATAGTGCAGCGATAACTGGATAAAATAAATTTTTTAAAACATAGATACATCAGTTTGTAACTTTTAAATCACACGGTCCCATAGAGAGTTAATTTCCATCAACAGTTTTCAAATCAATTTGCTCAAAGTGAAATCTTTAACGCTCAAGCTGGAAGGTTAATTAAAAGAAAAAAAGAAGAAAAAAAATCAATAACACCAATTTCCATTATTCCTCTACATTTAGATTCGGATGAATAGAAACAATTAAAAAATTAATGATACAATAAATTCTCAAAATAACCAATCTTTCCTACTGCTCCTATCAATTTGTAACCAAGTGAAAACAAAAAGAAATCGATAATATCCATTTCTATTGTTCCTGTGCTAACTCAGATAAATAAAAGATATCGAAAAATGAATCATCTGATTATAGTGTGCTTATTGGAGAAAAAATTACGATTGATTACAGTTTTTCACTTTGATTTGAAAATGTTTAAACTAATAATTACCGTAGATGCATCGTGGTGTCGCTACAGTAATACAGTAATCAATAACTGGATAAAATAAATTTTTTAAAATATAGATACATCAGTTTGTAACTTTTAAGTCACACGGTCCCATAGAGGGTTAAAGCATATCCTTTTCCCTGAGTCGAGGTGGGACTAAAAATCTCCCACTATGAATTACGATGCGTCAAAAAGGTGGGACACTTTTAATCCCAGCGTGCCTCAAACAGTTAAACCATTAAAGTTCTGCACCCTTTTTCTTACCTCCTTGTATGCTACTAACGTTACTGTGCATGTAATTGGCGCAATTTCTATTATTATAATACCGTGCAGTATACCAAACACTGTGCAGTATACCAAATACTGTGCAGTATACTAACACTAGAACTACCAAAGTGATCAAAATGACCCATTCCTAATTTTTTACAGAAATTTTATAAATTGACTTAGGCATCTCGCAGACAATTTTCCGTGATTTTCTGTTAAAAATGTAGATAAAGCTTTTATTTCCCTTGCATTGCGTATTTTTTTTATATACCGTTCATTATGATTTTTTCGGTAGAAATAAGTGTGCTTTAATCGTAGGTAGTTCTAGTGTTAAACACTGTGCAGTATACCAAACACTGTGCGGTACTCTACTAAATACTGTGATTTTGTATACGCTACAGAAGGTGAGGAATACGTGTAAAAATGCCCAAAGTTTCGTGCTACTGTCCAGTAATACGTGACCGTCGATCGTCGTAAAGCCGTCCACCAAACACGTGCATCTACTTGTCAAGGATAAGGCAAAGAAATTGCAAGCAAGGGCTACACTACTACTTCTACAAACGAGTGACAAGGCAAGCGAAGGATTACCAAGTAAAAGGAAAGGCTTTCGGCAACGATCGTTAACCCTTTGCAGCAATTAGATCGACGTTTGGTTTCGAAATAATTTATGTTATCTTATTATATTTATCAACTATATCGTACCAAATACATATTGTGTGTTATTTTACATAATTTAACTTGTATTATCAATCTTTATAATTAGGGTAGTATAATGATTCCTGATACTTGAATATTTTTGAATTTAAAGAAGTTTGCAGAATTGTTTTGCATGAAAATTGCACAGTTTACAGACAGTTATCTTAATTATTTTTCTTTAACTTTTTTTTGTATATCTTTATAATTATTTTTTATGTGCTCTTCTGTTCACTATTTCAGAGCGATTTATTAGTTCATGTAACTCTAAGTTGCCAATCTTTTAAAAGTTACGTATTGTTTGTGTTTAAGCTGCTGTGTTATTGTGTTTCAGTTCTTAAAAAAGTTAACTTATTTATTTTAATAAACATAATCTTACGAATCATTTTTACGTATCGTTGGAATTAATGTATAATAATTAATTAATGTAATTAATAAATGAAATGATATTTCTTTTAACACTAAAATCATCGAAGTAGTCAAAACGAGTGGTTTCTCATATAAAATCTACAAATTTAGAATGGTACAGTTTTAAAAACTGTTTGCGTTTTTATGTAACCAATATGAATGAAAATTTATTTTCCTTGCATTTTATATTTTTTTCAAAAATCTATTATTTTAAATTCTGTGGTAGAAATAAGTATACTTAAATCGTCGTTAGTTCTAGTGTTATCTAAGTTGTGATAAATGTTCTTTGAAAAGTTTTTCTTAAGTTATTCCTTTTGTTAATAGTGTATTGTGTCATCAACTCCTAATAACTAATCAATTATTTGTTGAAGAATATTTTCAGAAGGCAATGCAATGAAATTGAAAATAGTATCATACGACGGTAGATTATTTTAATAGAACGCATTATCAGATTTCTGATAAACCTAACAATAATATCGATGAAACAACGAACGGCTGTTCTATTATTTTATATCTAAAAGTTCCAGGAATTACTTATCAATTGTGAAAGCTGATATCCTAAAAACTTTAATAATTTTATCGATTTGCTATATTGTTTGAGAACTTTACACATTGCCGCTATCGTGAAGAGATACGATAGTGGTTAATAAAAAATCTTTCTNATGTGTCTCCACGGTTTCATAAAAAAAAAAAAAAAAACTATAGCATCGTCAAACTTTTTACACTAAGAAATAAAGAGACAGAACTTATGCAGCAACCTAATATAAGAAGAGAAGCATAAATAAAGCTTTAGACCGCATGAATCGTGAAATATTCTATGTGCAATTCAGCGAACATCTGCGTGCAATAATACTTTTTCCTTTGCTAGGTACAAGCGAAAGAGAAAAAGAAAAAAAAAGGAAAAAAAAGAGAAGTGCAGGTACAGATCGAAAGGTACTTTGAATTCTTCGTTCCGTTGCTTTCCTCCTACCGGTCGCCTATTCAACAGCACTTACACGAGCTTCGAATACTTTGGCTAAAACGTATGTACAATCTGCCTCTTATAATTCACATGGTGTTGCCCGTTTAACAGTTAGAACCCGATGCCGTAAACGGAAGTCGTGCAAGCTCCGTTGGAACAACGAAGAACGCGCAGTTGGTTATCGATTTGCCATGCTGTTCGACCATGTGTGAATCAGTTCGAGTAGAGGTACCGCGTTAATAAATAGAATAAATACTTTACCGCTACTTCTGTTATTCTACTACTACGTCTACTATTACAACTAAGCGTTTCGAAATGATTTTCAAACACGATTCTTCGAATTAGAGACGATAGATAGCTTATCATGGAACAACGAAATCTTTGCCGGTCGTTTTACTATTTTTTAACGATCGACGAAGGTTTCCTTGAACATTCACGTTTTTGTATTCTTTTGTTTTTTGTTTGAAAAAGGTTCAAGCAATTGTTTTGGAAATAGTTTTGTTGAAAGAAGAATGAAATAATGTGTCGAACAGCACCGGTAAATGGGAGCTTCGTGGATCGCGAGCGAGCTCGAATCGGAGCTTTGCATTTTTCGAACGAGTGCGCAAGTTCTACTGGCCGCCAGAGTGATTAGCTTTTGCTGGACTTTTTGTTTTATTAAATATTGGTGTAAATAATCATTGAAATCCAGTTAAACGGACAAGAGTAAAATAGATCACAGATAAAATCGTTTAATTTTGAACAAATTATTCTTGCACGTTTAATGAATTTTCATGCATTCGTGTGATCACTGTTTTCAAAGTGTATCTTTGGATAAGTATTTGCATTCTTATCAAATTTCACGACCATTTTCGTAATTTTTATAAGTGATGTAATTTCAATTTCATATTTTCATAAATTTTTACGAAAATCACAAATTAAAGAATTTTTGTTCTTCGTTAAATTAAATAAGTAAATATAATTATTAGTGACAAACAAAATGAAATATTAGACATACTTTAGATTGGTAAGGAGCAAACTAATAAATTCTGTAATTGAGTTGTTCAACAAAGTGATTAAAAAATAAATTACAGAAGAATATTACGTAAACAAAAAATGATTCAGCAATAAGAAAACTTATTAATCAAATTTAGATTCCAGCTTATGGGATGCAAATCTAAAAAAAACCTAAATTTTACACTCAAAATATCCAAAAATTTTTCCATATAAAACAAACTTGAAATCATAAAATTCATTTTATACGAGTTAATATTTTTCACATAAAAAAAAAGAAAAACGTCTTTCAAAGACTACCAACAGTGAGCACAGGCAACCTCAGCAAAAGCCTAATCCAAAACCCCTGAACGACCCGTAGAAATCATCGACCGCTTCGCACTAACGAAGAGATGATTAATTAATTGAGCACATGATCGCCAGGAATGATTGTTCGCGACTTGCCACTCGTTTCCCTCCGCCCTGGTTAAACGACGGTCTTCGGGGAAGGGGATGTAGCACGCGTGCGAGATTTACGGCCGTGTTTACGCCCCGTACTGTGTTTCTTGCTCTTTCCCTTGAACTCACGTGCTTGCCTGGCGCCAGCGATGTCAGCGATGCTGTCGACGTCGTCGTCGTCCTCGTCATCCTCGTCCTCGTCATCGTCGTCGTCGTCGTCGTCGTCCTCTGTGTACACCAGATCGACGTCGTCCTCGTCGTCGTCGTCATCCTCGTCCTCGGTATCGGCCTCGTTCGTCGAGACGGCAGGAACGTGGACAGGGTTCGACACGGATTCCGCACCTTCCAGAGTGGATTCGTGGATACCGGAAGCGGCCTGGCCCTCACCAATGGCGTTTCCTTCGTCTTCGTCAGCACCGGTTGTTTCGCTGTCGACGGCTGTGGTCTCCGCGGCGGATTCAGCGGCGTGTTCCGCTTCCTGAGCGGCGGAGTTCAGGTCAGCCTCCACGGCCGCCGGAAGCGCAGGGGCCGGTGGAGCAGCGGCGACTGGGGCCACTGGTACTACCGGGCTCGATTCGTCGTCATCGTCGTCGTCGTCCTCTTCTCCTGAAAATGACGATTGATTATTTTTCTTAAAGATTCTTAGATTGTTGTCAAATTTGTGTTGTTTTGTTTTTTTATTTATTTATTTTTTTGTATTTGTAAGAAATAATTACGTTGTATTACTTTTGAGGGATGTTTCTTGTTATTTTTGGTTACTAATTATATAATTTGTAAGATTAGAAATATTGTAGGGAAGGAAGGTAATCTCAGTGATTATGAAAGTGGTGCGTGTTATGCGTTTTTTGTTTCGAAATTTTTTGACTTTTATCGTGTATTGTGTACTGTATGGTTCCGAGTGATTATAATGTAAATTGATGTAAGATGAAATAGGTGAAAAATGTAAAATTTTTTAAATATTTGACTCAATGAATTAGAATTGTTAAGATCTTTATATTAATTCTTGGACAATGAAAAGGAGAATAATACGATTAGATCAAGGGATAACTTGTGCACAGAATGTAGAAATAATTATGATAAAATGGAAAAAAGTTTGTAAAAAATAGAGCACAAATTGCATGATGGGAAAACGATTTTATTGTTCTATTTATGGAGATAAATTATATTGTTCTATTTTATGGAGATTTAGATACTTTTAAAAATTTGTTACTGATTTGAGCTTGAAGATAAGAAAAGTTATGTAATAATCGATATATAAATATATTAATATTCTAATATCAATAATAAATTGCATATAATAATTTATAAAAGTATATTAACATTTATTTGATGTACTTTTTGTTTGTTGCACTATTCTCTTTGTGTTTCTTGCATGTATAAAAAAATAAAAAATTCGAAACTTCTAAGCTTAAATCTAGAAGTCAGTACCGTTAGAATTTATGCCAGATCAAAATTTACACCGTGCATATCATTGCGAATACACCAAGAAATATAAATCTACATGATAAACACATGTATCATTTTTAAAAAATTAAACAATTCTTTTAAACATTTCGATAAACTTTTTTTCTCGGATTTCAATATGCTTAATATTTTATATATTTTTATATATAAATTATATTTTATACATTTTATATTAATATAAAAATATTTAAAATTACTTGTATCGGTAAAAAATCTATTTTAAAATGTGCATTTTAGTATTTTTCTAATAATATGAGTTCAATATTAAATATCAAGTACTGTTAATATTTTCAGAATTCAAACAGAATTTAGGCAAATATGATAACTTGGCTAAAATATTGGAGAACAAAATTTATTGACGTGGTTATTTTAATGCGAGTTATTATTAAAAATTGCAAAATGCTTCACAACACGATTGTCAATTGTTCATATTGTATACAATGAGTTATTACACTAAATCATAAAAAAAACATTTTAATTTTATTGTAAACAATTTATATATATTTCGCGAATAAGCAAAAGTAAAGTATCCAAATAAAATTAATTATAAATTGACTACAAAATTTTTTAAAAACGGTTCAATACTAAACCAACGCCTAGAGTAGTTATAATCTCTTACTATTTATGAATGTTATTAAAAAAAAAACCTATTATTTACACGTATGTATCATTACATAAAAGAAAAAATAGAACGATAGACTAGATTAAATATAAATTTTGGAATAGTATTCAAATGATTAAGAAATATGTTTGACCAATTTCATATATCAAAAACATTGATATACATATATATTAAATTAATAATTGCACCAAAATAAAATATTTTCTCAAGATCATGTTACATTCATTTCTTAAACACAGGAATAAAAAGAAGCAATTAAATACTCTAATAATAATAAAAAAAGCAGGATTCAAAGAAAAAACGAATATCTTAAAACTAACAGAACACTTTTTGTAGCTGATTATAGATTCCTCACTTGACAATCTTTGATTCGACATTTCTCTCGCTTCTTGCTATACGATTTAATCTTTTCTCCCTCTAATATCTTTTCTCATCCAACTGTAAATTTCTAACATAAATTAAACTATCGATCTAAAAATATTTTACGCTCGAAACAACGTTTAAAGAAAAATCTCCATAGATCGACCCCAAATTTTTAACGATAAACAAAACTCACCTATTAAACGAATTAACAAAATGAAATAGTTAAAATATCATAAATCATTGAATTAACGACGAAAAACACAAACAGTTACAGTTCATCTTTTCGAATCTGGGTCAATGTAAAAGAAGTAGCGCGTAGAAATTCTTTTCGAACTGGGATCGCCGTCGATTTATGTTAATTCGGGCAAGTTTGAAGTATCTTGTACCGTTACAGCTACGTGAACGTACCAGAATTTCCGCCGAACATGTCGCTAACCCGAGGTTTAATGTTTGCGTAACGACAAGACCGTTTGCAATCATCGTCATTGTTCGAATCAACGAAACCTTATTCACGCTTCCTCGATAGCGATCGGAGGAAGCAATCATCACTAAACGGTCGAGTAAACTTAATGTAATAACTAATATAGGTTCCACTGCATTCCATCGTTAATCTTAAATATTACGAACGATATTCTTAGATTCGATACGTATCAACGATGAAAACTAGGATACGAGTTATTTTTGTTCTTTGGTGTTGAAGCGATTGCAAACGTAAAACGGAGAAAAATTGTATACGACGAATAGAATATTTAAGGATTATAATCGAAGGATTAAGTTATGTGCCTAGATCGCGAAATATATATGACACTGTTCTAAATAATTAAAGGACAAATTATTCCAAGAATGAGAATATTGAAAACAATGTTTGAAAAGTATGTTAAAATATTTAACACTAAAACTACCAAAGCGGTCAAAATGACCGGCGTGTAATTTCTCCTAGTTTTTATATAAAAAGTATATAAATTATATAAATTTACAACGGTTCAGTTTGGGAAATTTTTCGTGATTTTCCGTGAAAAGTGTAGCTAAAGATATGTTCTCCTTACGTTATGTATTTTTTTAGAATACCTATCATTTGTATTTCTTTGGCTACAAATAGGTCTACTTTAATCATCGGTAGGTTTAGTGTTAAAAAGATATTAAAAATAGACTCAAATTGAGTATTGATGTCAAACGTTAAAAAATAACGATTGAAGATAATTACAAAAATTAAAGAAGAAAATATATACTATCGCTACAGTGTTTAATACTACAAAAATTTTGCAGTCGTCTTGTATCCTTGTTTTGCAATTGTACTGAATTTTTTAGTTATTTAATTCCTACAATATGAACAACCTTCGAAATGTGTATCGCACAGTTTCAATAAACGACCTTCCAATAATTTTAATACTAAAACTACAAACTTCATGGCAAACAATACTAGCACGAAGTCGAAATTTTTGTTAGTAATATTTATTTCTACATTGATTATCTTGAAATCATGAAGGAACACAGATACGTTACCTAATATGTCCTCGATGAAACGTTCCAAATAATCGGAATCGTCGTCGTCGTCGTCATCATCATCATCGTCGTCGTCATCATCGTCATCATCTCCTGTAATATCGAAGTCGACATCATCGTCGTCATCGTCATCGTCGTCGTCGTCGTCTTCGCTGACCGCTGGTGGTTGTACCGCCTGTCTTCCGGTTTCAACGACGTTCTGGCTCGACGTTTTCTCCTCAGAGATCTTTGGTACCGGTGATGCAAATGTGCCAATTGCCAGGCAGCACAACACTGCCAGTGCTATCACTAACTTCATGGTTCTGTAACAAAAAACACGTTTTTTATATCATTATCCAAACAAATTAGTTTTTTTTTTTAATATTTTTGTTTATCGTGAAAATTAAAGGATTAATTTAACTCGGATGATTTCTTCAAATTCGTCTTCTCTAAATTTTATTAGACGCTCGAACGAAGAAGTATTATTATTATTTATGAAGGTAGCGAAAGAGAAAGAATTATACTGGTGTATTAGAAACTTTTTTTTAAGCTTCCGTTGCTTCCGCAAGGCGAAAAATGAGGTCGCGTGAGTGGTGTTCGAATTGGAAATTACTGTTGCTTGATAAAGAGTGTTCTAGATGTCTGAATACATTTATCCCACTTATTGCACACTCTATTCTGCTTGGATAATTTTTCTACAGGAAATTCTGTTTGTTATAAACATAAGAATTATGTTCTGAACTTGGAAGAAAACAATATTGGGAAGCAATTAAGAGGAATATATTAAATTCATCGAATCGAGAGAATATGAAATTTATGACTCGTAGTCGTCGCAGCTCTGTTTATTTCTCATCAAAATCTGCGCAGTCTAGGAAGAACGCGTTGTTAATTGAAGTACAACAATGAGAGAACAACGTGACCGCGAGAAGCTCAACTTTCCCAGGACCACGAAAGAATTTGACATCAGGGGTATCCTGACCTTCGACGGGGGACATCAGAATTCCCATGCCGTCATTTTCTCACGGCTAACGGTAGGCAAATAAACGTTACTTGGCCATGTTCCAAGGAAACTCTTTCTACGATCCTTTTTCCAAGAATGGAAAAAAAAAACAAAACAAAAATGAAATAAAAAAAATCCATCAAAAATTCACGACTCGCGTTCAAAGAATACTCTATCTGCAAACCAATCACATCTCTCTTAACTAAAATTCTATTACGTCCTGATAGCGTAGTTATTTCCTTTTCTTCACTTTCGAGTAAAATAATAACCACACTTTGAATATAATAACTTTCCATAACGCCATTTAATTTCAAAATTGTAAAATAAAATATAATTATAAAATATTTCTGCACTCCAATTTTATTTGCTTATCGCGGTACTATTTCTATTGTATCATCGCACTGCTACAAAATCTATTCAAGTATTTTAAATTTATTAACCGAGATATTAATTTACTCAAGTTTTTCTATCGCGTCTATTTATAATAATTATTAGTTTTCCAGATTTTAACCGACCGCAATTTTGTTCCCTTCAAGAAGCAAACAGAGTTTCGATTTTAAAGGATTATTTTAATTTATATAATACCTACACGGAGTTCCTTGTCGAACAGCGAATAATATTTTATTGAAACAAACTACCACGACGAATTTCCGAAGTACAGTAACGTGTCAGGAAACGCAGCTCGAAGTGCTCCACATAATGCAAGTTTGCAATCCCCACCATTTGTTACAATCTATTAGGGCGAACGAGTCATCGAAACCATCAGCACAGATAAGAAACAATGAGACATCACTATGATCGATGAAAAATTAAATTTTTATCATTTTTCTTTTATCGCAATGTAGAGATTGTTAATGTTATTGCTCCTACAGCGAACGATGTAGGAATTGCATTCCATTTATTTTATAAAATTACTGGAGCCACGCTATTATCGTATTGCACTTAATTCTTAAGGTATCTAAACATTCGGTTAAATTTCTTTTATATCAAGCAACGAATAAAATCAGTCCATGAATTTGTATATTAAATAATCGGCTCCGATTGGAGGATCGATATATTTACGAGCATTTTTCTCATTGAAACAAGTCCAACCACGGTACAAATCAAACTATTTTTGGAATTATTGATACTTACGTATTTTAAAGTAGAGTATTTCTATTCACCATCGATAATCCTAAAAATAGTCCGATTCAGACTCGTTTTAATCGGAAATATCTCACAAGTTCATTAACAACCCTTAGACTGCGATAAAATATAAATTAAACTTATTTCATTCTTTGTACGTCTTTCTTATCGTTTCCCCCACGACGATGGGCAAAAAGTATCGGTTTTGGCAAGATCCGAATGGTTGCGGATAAAAACTCTATTAATTCTTAAGGTACGAAGATGTTAGCGTACACAGGACAAAAGCTAGGCTATCTATCACTATCGTCGCACACAGCATCACTGAAGAATCTCGGTAACGAAAAATCGGCCGACCCGTAGAAACAGTTCGATTTTTTGTTTCTCTATATCCACCGATGGAATCGAGTCCGTCTCGATCGTTCGACGAGGGTACTGTGTCACGTTTCTCACTATAACGTCCACGAATCTCCAGGGATATCCACGAGAAGAGGGTTGGAGAGAACCCAAAGGGTTAAGTAGACGAGAGTCAGGGTTCCTTCGACTCACCTCTCTTCTTGTTCGTTGGCGACGAAAGGTCCTGCACGAGAGCACGAGTTAGTCGTGTCTAGGTCGATCAACGACGCGAGTCTCTGTGATATCCACCGAGCGACCCGGTGAGAGTGTTAAAACAGACGAGGCGGCTTGCCACGACCCTTTTATACCGAGCTACCTCTCCACCTCCTTCGTTCTCCTTCGCCGTCCTCTTTCCCGATGGTGTGTATTACACCTTCTTCGTGTTCTCCACGTGGCTCGTTGCGTTTTCTCCCTTTCTTGAGAACGTGCATTGTGCCTTTCAGTAAAAGGATCGGGCCGAGGCGTGCAGCGATTTTATGACGCTCGGGAACATCGGGAACGTTTCCCGTCAAATGAAAAGCCGGAGCTCCCGTCTTTTCACAGATTTTGTCGAAATGTTATTTCTTCGATGAATATTGGAAGAAAAGCGGAAAGTTAAAATGACTTCTATTTTGTGATTTTTTGTAATATTATTTTTATTTATTGTAGCTCGTGTTTTTTATCAGATTCCGTCCAAATGTTATTTCTTTGACGAAGATTGGAAGAAAACTTGAAAATTAATACGACTGTTCTATTTTGTGATTTCTTGAAAAATTGGTTTTATTTGTTATAGATCCCGTTTTTTCACAGATTTTGTCGAAATGTTATTTCTTCGACGAATATTGGAAGAAAACTGGAAAATTAAAATAACTGTTCTATTTTGTGATTCCTTGTAAAATTGTTTTTATTTATTATAGCTCGCATTTTTTCTCAGATTCCGTCGAAATGTTATTTCTTCGATGAATATTGGAAGAAAACTGGAAAATTAATATGACTGTTTTATTTTATGATTTCTTATAAAATTGTTTTTATTTATTATATTAGGTTGTCCCGAAAGTTTCTTCCCTTTTATTAATAAGTAATGGATACGTAATATTTTATGTTTTGCAATGTATTATTATTTCACATAGGATTCGTTTTGCACTATTTTTTTCCTCCATCTCTCATTTAACAAATAAGGCTGAATGTTTATTTAAACATTGCTAGGCGAAATCGCTTGGTGAAGATAACGAAAGAAACTTTCCGGACAACCTAATAGCTCCCGTTTTTTCTCAAATTCTGTCGAAATGTTATTTCGTCGATGAATATTGGAAGAAAACTGGAAAATTAAAATAACTGTTCTATTTTGTGATTCCTTGTAAAATTGTTTTTATTTATTATAGCTCGCATTTTTTCTCAGATTCCGTCCAAATGTTATTTCTTCGATGAATATTGGAAGAAAATTGGAAAATTAATATGACTTTTATTTTATGATTTCTTATAAAATTATTTTTATTTATTATAGCGTGTTTTTTGTGTGAAATATGAATAAATTTTCATTTTTTTGAGTTACGCATTCTTTATGACATAGGTAGTTTGTGTTCGTTATTTCTTATTTTGTAATATGTTTAATAATTGTTAGATTAGAGGCTCTTTGTATAATTTAGCTAATATTAATTAGTGAAATTTTACATGTAATTGTTAACAAACTTTGTTGCATAATAGTAACAAATTTTTTAACACTGGAATTGATTGATTAAAATTATTATTTTTTATTATTAAAAACGGGCAAGTATGAATATTAGTGTAAACTAAAGCTGTGAGTGCTTACGAAAAATTTAAACAACAGTCAAAGTGATTTGCTCCGTTAAGCTAAATCGATTAATTTATAAAAAATAAGCACCAATCGCATGCTCTGATAGTAAAATCAATAAACTTATAAAAAGTAGATCGGTTTAATTAAATTAAACTAATTAGTATAATTAATTTAAATTATTATTCTTCTAAGACAAAAATTTTTCAAGTTAATTTTTATATCTTGTAAATTCATATTCATTGTGCAATAAACTCTGTTAAAATGCGCTAATAATATTAGTAATTTAGCTTGTAACTTATAAAATTGTAAAAACTCTTTATCCAACAGAAGTTTACAAGTCACAGTTTTTAATTTATAAATTCACTAATATTATTTATTATTATTAGTTGGTAAATTATTGTTCAAGTGCTTCTGGATATTTAACCATTTTATTAGGATGGATTAGGATTAATTACTTATGATCTAATAATTTATTATTAAAACATAAAAGCTTATACTACGAGAATGTGAACTAGATATGAAGTAGAGTATTAGATTTAAATCGACAAAATTAATGAGTAATATCCTTTTTATACTCACTTTTATAACAACAATTAAACCTTAATGTCGTATAATTTGATATGTTAGAGATATAATTAATTTCACTCTATCAGTAATTAATTACTTTTGACGAAGTTCTTGGACGCTGCGATTTATTTTAACTTTTACCATTCCTAGATAATTTAATTATGACGTATAGCGGAGGATTTCCTGGAAATTAGCACAGGAATGAAGAATGATTTGCGCTTTAAAAAAATTGCACGTTATACAAACGATCAATTTTGAGTTATTCTTATTTTCGAAAGTTGCGTGTTTTTCATATTGCCAACGGTATCATTTTCAACTTATTCGCATAAATTTCTGAAGTATTTAATCATTCATCGATAGATCAGTTTTGTAATATTTACAGATAACGAATCGTTACAAGAAACGTTTTATTGTAAGCGTATATTTCCTCCGTATTGTAATCATATAATTTTAATAAAATATTACAGCAAATATTATGTTCTTCTTGTTATGTTCGGAAAAATTTTTGTAGCATTAAAATATCTAAGTTTCAATATTTTAATAACTAACCGATGTTATATTAGGATAAATCCGAAATAGTTCATTGTTGGTTTTTTTATATTTTTTTTTTTTTTGCTTTGGCCGAATTAAAGCAACGCGTAAGGAATTTAGAATATATATAAATCATACTTCGCGACACATTAAAATATTTATTTCTTTTTTTAACCAGTTAACTGTGGCGATCTCTTTGCAAAGCCCGCACCAGTGTGTGTCGCGATAGTGAAGCGATGACGGGTACAGTTAGCTCTCAGGAAGTTATGAATCCAACTCAAATTATTTATCATTTTTATCCGTTTGTTTTATTTCGTCCCGACCTCTAAACATTTTAAAAATATTAAAATTTACCAATATAATTTAGTTCTCGCCAAAATTACAATTTAAATATGAAATTGTAACAAAGTTTCACGCATCACGGATATAGCCGTCGTGACACAAAATTCTGCCACATCTCCATCACGGATATAGTCGTCAAACACACTTAACTGGTTAATCAAGAAATACCAACATTGCAAATGGACGGTCTTATTACGGGCGAGATCGATCTTGAAAAATATAAAAAAATATAACTTATATAAAATATAATACAAGAAAAAATTAGTCGATACGTTGCTTTTTCTTAAATTTTCTACATAAATCACAAATGTTCCCATGCTTAGAGCATCCATTGTGAAACAACGTCAATACCTTACGCGTTTAACACAACCCTCGTTTGCGGAGGTTTCGAAATAGCTTCTTTTATTGGGTTGTCCGGAAAGTTAGTGCCGATTTTCAAGGAAAATTCAAACACAACACGTTTAAATTTCCTTATAAATTTATTAAATCATATATGTTCTATTTTGTTCTATAACCTTTCTCCATCTCTCACGTAATTTGAATATCCCATCCTTCCAAAACTTCTTAGGCTTTTCGACGAAAAACTTTTCCATATTTAACCCTAGAACTATCGTGCCAGTCAAAATGACTGGTTCGTAATTGGCCATAGAAATTTTATAAATTTACAGTAGCGCATTTTTAGAGATTTTCTATAATTTTTCAAACGATATATGCACAACGAATTATTACCCCTAATATAAGTATTTTTTCAAATACTTATCATTTCGGTTTCCTTGGTACAAATAAGTTTATTTTAATCGTCGGTAGTTCTACCGTTAACAGCGTATAAAACTAACGAAAATGAATGTATCCTAGCCAAACTTTTGTCTAAAGATGCCTCAAGTGTCACTCCTTAGAATATATATGCACGTACCGAAAATCGGCACGAACTTTCCGGACAACCCAATAGTTTTACTTTCTAGTATGCACAAAACTCTAAATGTAATTTATAATATTGTTGCGACACTGTGGATCAACCCTTAAGATCGGACTGAACTTGGCGTCCGATCAAGGGTAGCATTGGATACCAGTCTTTAATCGAACGGTGTCGCAAAGCCCACCGGAAGAGGTGTCAAGGAAATGTGTTGACAAAGAGAGTATCGCCAGAACCACGGAAGAGAGCGGACGCACCGTGGTTCTTGTCTTCCGGTTCCATTATTGCACACGATTATAGAGATTGTAAATAAGTTGTAAATAAAGTTCTTATTAACCCTTAACGGTCGTAAGTCACCTCTCACGTGGTAACAGTACTTTGTCGCTGCGGTCGCAGTCACGTCGGAGGTGACAACGAGCGAACCAGTCAAAATTCGCATTCTGTGAATTGCGGACACGACTGACTTGTGAGTTAAGCATCAGCAACGGAGCAATTGACATCTCCACTGATATATCACTGCCTTTTGTACTCAATTTTTAATATATCGGGCCGAATAATGAATAAAGAAAATTGTAAAAATTTCTATAGTGACGATAGTAGTGAAAATTTTGAAAGTAGTTTTGAAAATGATGTTCATTCCAGTGATGAGACTAGCAGTTCGATTTTAAACTCATATGTTTGTAATACATACGGTTTTGCGATCATTGTCATTACAAGAATAATAATAAGCCGATACATTTGTTTTATTTTGAGATATTAATACTAACCGGTCTCTCCCGGTGGTCGAACTATCCCGGACTTACCCTAATATTTATAAGNGGAATGATTAATATTCATTCTTAGAGCAAGTTCTTGTTATGTTTCACGCAAATTATTTTCCATCAGTACTTTCAATATATCGCTATCCAGTGACGCTTCGAGTCTACCCCGTAACTCATTTTATAAAGAAATTTCTAGAACAGAATTTTGCGAATTAACGCTANTTGACATCTCCACTGATATATCACTGCCTTTTGTACTCAATTTTTAATATATCGGGCCGAATAATGAATAAAGAAAATTGTAAAAATTTCTATAGTGACGATAGTAGTGAAAATTTTGAAAGTAGTTTTGAAAATGATGTTTATTCCAGTGATGAGACTAGCAGTTCGATTTTAAACTCATATGTTTGTAATACACCTTCAAAAAATAAGTAATTTCTTACAACAATGTTAGATTTTTCGCATATTTACCGAAACCAGCTACAACCTAGTGAGAATCACGTATGAAAAGCTAGCGACCGATAAGGGTTAAATAAGTTGTAAATAAAAGGAGAAGATGAGTCAATGAGTTAACAATATATATACGGTTTTGCGATAATTGTCATTACAAGAATAATAATAAACCGATACATTTGTTTTATTTTGAGATATTAATACTAACCGGTCTCTCCCGGTGGTCGAACTATCCCGGACTTACCCTAATATTTATAAGTATTAGGTTGGAAACTATGAAACGGGCGTTTTTGTTTAGTCTGTGTTGAGCTGCGACAGAGAGAAATACATTGTAACGTGCGCTCGATATTTTTATTTATAAAACTTAAAGGTATTCTTACTCATTTTGTAAAATTTTTTCGTGTTTGTATCCCATTTTAATTTTATTTTTATCTTACACCAGATGGAAACAAAACGCGATTTACATCTACTCTTGTCGTACGAGTTTAAATTAAATCATACCGCGGCTCAAGCTTCGAGAAATATTAATCAGGCATTCGGAGATGGATCCACCGATGAAAAAAATGCTCGATATTGGTTCGAAAAATTTCGTTCTGGCAATTTGAGTATCGTGAATGAGCCTCGAGGAAGACCACCGGCCCATATTGATAACGAGGAATTAAGGACGACCGTGGAATCCGATCCACGCACAACTAGTTGAACACTTGGGTCTAAACTAGCAACTAGTCATACAGCTGTGTTAAAACATTTGCGTGCAATAAATAAAGTCAAAAAATTGGACTCATATGTGCCGCACGAATTGACGCAACGCCCGTTTCATAGTTTTCCACCTAATAGTAATTACATTAATGATTGTTATTTATGTATACAGTAAAGCGTCAATTATCCGAACCAATTAGGATGGAAGCGGTTCGGAAAATCGAATTGTTCGGATAATCGAACAGTTCAGGTAATGAAACATATGCATGTACCTTACCCAATCTATGACTGTAGGAATTAAGTCTAAAATTACTTATTGAAGAAAATAATAAAGAAATATTGAAATATTGAAGAAATGATTTGAAATAATAATTTGGATTTATTAAGAAACTTTATTTTTTAAAATATATGTAACCCTCAATTTTTCAGGAATTATACTACATTAATTGGTATCTCGGATATAAGTTTATTTATTTCTTGAATTGATGGTTTGAATAACTGACGTTCTACTATATGCCATTTTATAACTATTACTTCTAATTTAAAACTAGTTCTTCTGTTTAATATATATTAATATCTTAATAGTTAATGCTACTTACTAATATTTTTAGCTTGTTAAGTGAGAAAAATTAGAAGTTAATCTTCTGGACACAATAATTGATCTACTTAAGGAATTCTTTATGATGTTATACTTATATTTGCAAGAACTAAAATTAATGTAACTAAACTGAATTAGCCTTTATTAATCATGAAATGCTACTCTAGGTGTTTGAATCAACATGTTACGTAAATGGTTATAATTTAAAAATAATATGTGATGAAATTCTTCAAAATTAAATTTTACATTTTTAAATTAACATAGTTTCAACTATGTTACTTTATTACCTTCGATAAAAAGGAATGAATACTTCTCTATGAACATGAGTAACATTTCATGGTGAATATGTTATTCTGTGACTGAAGAAGATAAAGAAGAACAAACGTGGTACTGAAATTTATTAGGTTGGTGTATATGAAATGGCGGATTTTCTTACTAAATAACAGTTATCTCGTGTCATTTTTTGATTTTACCAATTTTCAAAATGTGATATAATACCATGGAATGATTAATATTCATTCTTAGAGCAAGTTCTTGTTATGTTTCACGCAAATTATTTTCCATCAGTACTTTCAATATATCGCTATCCAGTGACGCTTCGAGTCTACCCCGTAACTCATTTTATAAAGAAATTTCTAGAACAGAATTTTGCGAATTAACGCTAAACTTTTCTCTTGTTCACAATATTCTGTCTAAACGCTCCGTTTATGTTCCCAGTGATTTTTGTAGCATTATTGTCAAGTTTGCGTTCATATAAGAAAATTATAGGAATATCAACAAAATTTATACTTGGAATACATCTTTAACACATTGCATGCGGGAAACGTACTTTTATATTTTTTGTAATTTGTCACTGGAGCGCGGGTCACGTAAAAGTACGTATTTAGTAGATTTGTGCTGGAGAGCGGGTATCGTATAAATACGATGGGCATTGTATGTATGGTGTTTTTTTTTTCTTTTTTAATAATCATAGAGCATATATTTAAGTGCAAAGTAAACAAAGTTTCGTTGAGAAAAACGAAGTTATCGATTTATTGCAATTTTACTGAATGACCAAACTTCCGCAAAATTCACGAAGGAATGCCCGCTACAGGCGTAAGTCCGCGGCGAAATATACCCGCATGCAATGTGTTAAAAAGTGACTAAAATGCACGATTTAGGAAAAAGTATTTTGAACATGATATGACTGATAATAGATAGCCGAACCGCATAAAAGGTTTTCTCATAAACAATCATACGGTGGAAACAGGAATACAAATATTTACATGTAATAAAAATCCGGCATTTCATATGCACCAATAATAATTATCTAATAATTACTAAAAACATCAACTTAATTAATTCGAAAGCTTAAAATTGAATTTATATTAATGTTTGTTTATTATTGATCAACTACTAGTTATTAGATAAAAAATGTCTCTTTAAANTTCTTATTATTCAGGACATAATATTACCAAAAATATAAAATATGTAATTCCTTCGTCTGATCGTGATAATTTGATCACCCACTGTAATCTTCCATCGTATGATAAAATTGAAATAGAGAGAATAATAAATTAATAAAACGAATAATGATTCGAATGATTTTTGGAAGTCGATAGACGTTGCTTCAATAATTTAGATTTAAAATTAGAAGCGAATCCAGAGTGGGAAGGGGAGAAGATTGATAGTGACGATTACCTAATCTTAAAGCGTAAGAAATTTCAGAAAAACTAANAAAATTTGCCCATTCAGCATTAAACCGTCATACTTACAATTAGTGAAAGTATTTCTCGTTTGTCATTCACAGCTTCCACTTTTCACCTTCTACTATGTACACTGCCATTTGTAGTTATTCGAATCACTTTAAAAGTCTGTGGACGTTGCTTAAATAATTTAGAATTGAAATATGTATAATTACAATCAATGTACGATAGAAACTGTATTAATTATACCTAAAAATGTCATCTGTGGTAATAATAGAACGAAACATTTACTCGTCGATTATTTTTATTTTAAACTTACCTATTTAACTTTTAATTATTTGCGTTAAAACTTATGTTTAATGCCTTATTTACTAATTTAATGCCTTTCCCTTCATCTAGAAGCTTTGGATAATTACAGTGGGTGATCAAATTATTATGACCACTTCGAAGTAACTACTTATTCAAACTTTGAGCAAGAATGGAATTGAAAGTATACTTGAAACAACGACATTTTATCTCAACTGGTTCATATTTAATAAGCTACTATCAAACGTTGTTCATAGGTTGAACATAAGTTTATGTACTCCTGTCGAATTTTTATTATAATATACAAATTTTCAAACAAACATTCAAACTTTGAGCAAGAATGGAATTGAAAGTATACTTGAAACAACACTTTTCTTCAGTACAAAAATTATTGTTAGATTTTTAATAACGTATAACAATGATTTTAAATCTGCTACAAATTATTTAAAAAATTGTTACGATATATATCACCATTCGTTGAATTCAATTTAAAGCTAGTAAATGTATACCAAAAATATTAGGTTGTCTCAAAAGCTTCTTTCATTTTATTAACCCTTTGCACTCGAGGGCTCCGGAGCGGAGCCATTTAAGANACGAAGTTATCGATTTATTGCAATTTTACTGAATGACCAAACTTCCGCAAAATTCACGAAGGNGTATAACAATGATTTTAAATCTGCTACAAATTATTTAAAAAATTGTTACGATATATATCACCATTCGTTGAATTCAATTTAAAGCTAGTAAATGTATACCAAAAATATTAGGTTGTCTCAAAAGCTTCTTTCANTACAAATATTTACATGTAATAAAAATCCGGCATTTCATATGCACCAATAATAATTATCTAATAATTACTAAAAACATCAACTTAATTAATTCGAAAGCTTAAAATTGAATTTATATTAATGTTTGTTTATTATTGATCAACTACTAGTTATTAGATAAAAAATGTCTCTTTAAATCGTTCATTGATTAATTAATGTATAATATAAATTAACCTTTTATAAAATATCATATATACTATTTTTTTCTATTATTACTTTATGTTATATCGTACTGTAATCNAATGGATGCATAATATTTTATGTTTTACAATATATTATTATCTTATATCGGATTTATTTTGCTCTATTATTTTTCTGCATTCTCATTTTCTCACGTTCCACAAATAAGGCTTTATGTTTATATAAACATTGCAAAATGAAGTTATTGCACGAAGATAACGAAAGGAACTATCGGTACAACCTAATATAATAAGTACACACACTGCTACTTAATAATGTTAAAACAAGTAACAATCAAGGAAAACACAAGCGAACAAAGATAATCTGATAAATAACTAGTATCAAGTCACACTATTGCAAGTGAACAATGGCAGCAAAAAATGTTAGCCTATTACAAATATACCTCTTACCGCACATTAACCAAGTAAAATAGTATCGCCAACGAATCAAAATATAGTCAAACTGTCTGTCTATGTGTCAAGAACAAAAAAAGGTACCCAATGTTCTTATTATTCAGGACATAATATTACCAAAAATATAAAATATGTAATTCCTTCGTCTGATCGTGATAATTTGATCACCCACTGTAATCTTCCATCGTATGATAAAATTGAAATAGAGAGAATAATAAATTAATAAAACGAATAATGATTCGAATGATTTTTGGAAGTCGATAGACGTTGCTTCAATAATTTAGATTTAAAATTAGAAGCGAATCCAGAGTGGGAAGGGGAGAAGATTGATAGTGACGATTACCTAATCTTAAAGCGTAAGAAATTTCAGAAAAACTAATTAATAAATAATTTTATACTATATTTTAAAGAAGTTTAAAAATATTATATTTTAGTACTTTTTATATTTATTTATTTTTCTTTAATAAATTATGTAATCGTACGTACTGCAATTGTTTTGTTACAATACTTATATAATTAATATGATTATTTAAGCTATCATTTTTAAATCGTACAAAAGAAAGTTCATATTTCACATTGTTTATGTTGTTATCTGTGTTAACAATAACATGTGTCGCTTATTTAGCGTTTATAATAAAATCGTATCAGAGTATAAAATTTCGGTGCTTCGAATAATTATACGAAGTAAATACCGATCAAACACCGTATTTTATCTCCGTCATTTACATTTCTAAAACCGTACGTTTCCACTTTTTGAAAGAAGCGGTTCACAACGGTAGCGACAGATTAAATCGAAAGTACGCAATGGTATGCGAGCTTTCGTCGCGAATGGTACGGATTTGAGGCGAACGAAAATCTGGAATTCTGTTCGAGGACGAGGAGCGAAAGCAACGTCTGATCGCCGGAACGATCGTCTAACTGTAAATATCAGACAGTTTCCTCTTTCGGTCTAACTACTGATAGATCATACTCCTCGCATCCGTTTAGAATCGAACGCTCGAAGCGATCGGAGATTTTTATGAGACACATTCCAGTTTACTCATCGGCGTCCTTTCACGATTTCACGTTTTTCGAGAGGCTGTTCATCGATGAGTTTCAACTTAATCTTCTTTATTCATTTCCGACACCAGTTTTCTCGTATCTTTGCTCGTATCCACGTTGCGCTACGATAAACTGGGGGAATGTTGACAGGTTTTTGCGACATATTGATATATGATATAAAAATTGGAATGTTTACATTTATTTTAAATATTCTATTAGGATTGACCGAGACGAATCGGGTCATTTTTTGTTTAATAGCGAAGAAATATACTTTTTACGGAGAAATCTTTTACAATTATTATCGGTCTTATTCAAATCTTTTACAAAGAAATATACTTTTCGTAATTAAATAATAGTAAACGCTTAGAAAATTAATTTTTATTAATTTAACACAATTACTTTATGTATACATTTAATTCAAACATGAATAATATCTATAAATATCCATTAATATATCCAAATGGATATATTAATATTCATTTAGTTCAAACATGAATAATAAAAAATTTGTTTACACTTAAAAATCTTTCTTTTGATTGAATTCTTATTTTGACCTGGTTCGCCTAAGTTAATTTTCTACAGTTTTATGAAAATGCATAAAATTTTTGTCCTTCCCCTTCTTTAACCCTTTATAACCGGCATTTTGTTTGCTTATAAAAATATATATATATAATTGGTTACAGTTTCTCACTTTGATTTAAAAATTTTTTAATCAGTAGTTCCAATAAATAGATTATTTGGTATCAGTACAGTAGTATAGTTATAAAATTTACTAGTACAAAAATAAGTAAATAAAATAAAATGTAACTTCTAAATCACATGGCGCTATAGAGGGTTAATATATGTTAATTAACTGCCTGTAAAATTGGTAAAACTGACATATGTATATAAGTAGTATTAACAGCTAAAATTTTAATAACTTGGAATTACATTGGCACTTAAATCTCTTTTTTTTTTAATTCATTTATCTTTTATTTTTCTATTTATTTTCATATAATTTTTCCAAATACGATTAAAAATATTTACAGTATAAATTTCTCTAAAAATTAAAAAAATACGCTAAATGGGCTAGATCTGAAGAACTTGAATTAGAAAAAAAATTGTATGACTACCAATGTTACCTCGTAATCTCAATGTTCCCTCAGTTTACGAATATTTATATACTGTCATACGCTTAACCCTTTGCGGTCTGAGTCACGTACGACATTTTATCTCTACTGGTTCATATTTAATAAGCTACTATCAAACGTTTATAGGTTGAACATAAGTTTATGTACCCCTATCGAATTTTTATTATAATATACCACATTCATTATTTACATCAACCCAATCATTGAATCCAAACCCAATTGAACACATTTGGGCTGAATTAATTAATCTAATAAAAAAGTACAGTATTACCAGATGAAAAATCTTCAAAAACATTAAAAAAGATCTGAAAAGAAATACCAGTTATTAAAAAAACTTTTAATTTCATCAATTCCAGAATGATTGCAAATATTATTGGTATCAATGAAGAAGTTACAGGATACTAATATAATATTAAATCTAATTTTTTATACTCTTGTGACACTATATTTTGTATTTTTATACATCTTCTTGATAATAAGTTTAATAAATACTGTTATTACTTTAACACGTGTCTAATTTGATGCAAAAAAAAAGTTGTTGGAACTACCGTCTTCGTTATAACATTTCAAATTTTAGGAGTATGAGTAGACTTTTATAACCGACTGTATCTACGCTACCGCTCATAATTATGCGAACAAGAAAGACTTTACGTAATACTTTATTCCGGTTTCATTATAAAAAAAATTAATGAGTATCCTGTGCCATTATTAGCATAGATGATTTTTTTTTTTAAACAATTAACACTGTTTTTGTCGAAGATCTTAAGTCAAAAGTATTGAAATTATTCAAAATTTCGATTTTTGAAATCGCTCGAATAATTATGAGTAATAATACATACAATAATACATTACGAGTAGTATATGTACACATTTACTAATTGCTTATTCTACTTCTAGAAGATTTTTCTACTCCTCTAAAAGCAGGAATACCTACACCTTAGCAGTTATTTGTGTATCTTGAACCGACCCAGACGTAATAAAAGCAAAAATCACCGTATGTAGATTTATATGACTGACTACGCGTCTCTGCAAAAAATTTTTATTCGCCAAAAAGATCTTTCAATTTCGTCAAATATTCTGCTTTAACGCTAGATTTACGGAATCAATTTGACGTAGTTCAGATTTCGTGCTTAAGTTTAACAAGTGTGCGTGCAAAAAATGTAACTCAAAATGAAATTTATGTATAAAAAATGTGTTGAATCTCTGTTAATAAAATTTTATTGATTTAACTCTTCGGGGCACACTGGGATTAAAAGTATCCCACCTTTTTGATGCACCGTAATGCATGGTGGGACATTTTTAGTCCCACCTCGACTTAGGGGAAAGGATGTGCTTTAACACGTTTCCGCACACTTTTAATTTGACGATCGTGCTCAGAAACACATTTTTTTTTTCAATTGAGAAAAACGCATGAGAAAACGCATAAAGGAACAACTAATATGCTGTCTGGCATGCTATACCTTTTTTTTCCGATGTATCACTCAATAATTAACAAGTGTATGCGTTAGAACACTTCGTACTAACGCTGATCTTTTTTTTATTTGTTAAAATGTGCATGACAGCTATAACCGTCGATTGCTTACATATCGACAAAGATCGGACGGCTATAGCCGTCATTTGCGGCAATGTGTTAATAAGTACCATTCATGAACCCATGTGTCACGGCAACAAATTATTATATATATAATAATTATAACAACAAATTCAATTAAATTATTATTATTTTTTTATGTTTCTACATTATGCGATTCCTTTGTTAGTAAAAATATACCAATTTTGTTTCATTTAAAACGCAATCAAATTTCTGTGCAACGTGGGTCTTTTTATTATCTGAAATCCTGTGCCGCAAAGAGTTAAAGCAAAGCGAACTAATAATATTACAAGAAATCTGTATTTTAACCCATTGCCGCGCACTTTTTATTTCTAAGTGGCGCTCAGAAACACACTTTTTTTTTCAATTGTTTATGTCTACCAGATGAAATTGAGTGTAACTTGTATATTTGGAAGTGAAAATTATCACATTTGGCCACAGTTTTTATAAAAAAACTTTTGACGGCTATAACCGTCATTTGCTCATCATATTTTTTTAATAATTAAAATTTGCATGACGTCTATAGCCGACATTTGCCTACATATCGACAAAAATTTGACGGCTATAGCCGTCATTTGCGGCAACGGGTTAATGAACTCATCATAATGATCCAATCGATGGCGGTAAACGTAGTGTTAACACATTGAGGACGGGTGACGAGATTTTTCGTGTTTTGTATTTCAGATCTTGAAAAGGTGAAAATAGAAAACGACGATATATGAATGGTTGCTTTTAAAAAGTTATTCGTTCGGTTCAAATTTTAAATTAAGAGCTATGTTTCGAATACAATTTATTTTCGAAAGTATATAACCAAGAATCTATTCGATCGCAACTTTATTCCCTAGTAAGTTTTACAGAAACAAGGTCCCGTCGTCAATGTGTTAACCCTCTATGGCTTTGTGTGACTTAAAAGTTACAAACCAATGTATCTACTATATTTTAAAAAATTAATTTTATTTAGTTATCGCTGTACTATTAAATTTTATTACTATATTACTGTAGTTATACCACGGTCCATCTATAGCAATTATTATTTTAAAAGTTCTCAAATCAAAGTGAAAAACTGTAATCGATCGCAATTTTTTCTCTGATAAACAAACAAAATTCGGTCTATAGAGGGTTAATATTAACGGTAGCACATACGTACATACATGGCATTCTGCTTATTAATTTCTCTATATAATTAACCCATTCGCTGCCAAGAACGAGTATACTCGTCTTTGGCAGGGTGTCATGCATTGCCAAGACGAGTATACTCGTCCTACTTTAAATATCTTATAACATGCAGGCTTTTGAATTAGCAAATTTTTTGTGGCCGCAAACATAAATATAGAAATGTAAAAAACTTGAAAAAATACTAGAAATAAAATTTTTTACAAAAATTATACTTTATTTCTTATTTAAAGAGAATGATCTTTTACAAATTTAAATATAAATGGCAATGGGAATGACTTCATATAATTTAGGCTCAGCAGCGAATGGGTTAATTTCGAGGAACTATTCACAGCGTACCTTTGTTACTTATGACGATTCGCATGCTTCTTAACCCTTTGAGTTAGAAACGTACACTACCGCTCAAAAGTATCCGGACACTTGCTTATTTTTTACGAAATGTAACTTATTTTGTTATTTAATTTTTATTGTTACTGCTATGTATAGCGGAATATTATGAAAGGATAAAATTGAATATTGTGAATAAATTATTGAGCTAACGTGCAATAGAAATTAGTGTAAAATTTTATAGAACCGTTTTGTTATTTGAAAAGTTTGTTATAATTTCAGTTATTTAACCCATTTGCATCACGACTTAAATTGCAGAGACTCTCACTTGTCATCGAAGTCTTCACGATTGATCGTTTATAACTCGTCCCGATTTAAATAGTTGCTATTCTTTATTAATACTAATTGATTATGATGACATATCAGAGTACAAAGGATAATATATATTCATAAATATAAAATTGTTAGTGCAAATATTTTTATTCAACGGTATGGTACGATGTCGCTGTCGGCGGATTATTCCGCGTTTGGTGATACAGAGAAGATATTACCCGCGGAATATTCCGCTTCCTGATGCAAATGGGTTAATTGCTAAGTTATGGATTAATCCCTTGCCTTACGATTTCTTCACTATTCATACATTTTACAATAGCTAAAATGAATCTATCGAAGAACAAATTGTATACATAATTTTGAAGTAAAGGTTAGTCTAAGATGTTCGGCAAAAAATATTTTTCTTTTAACTCACTAATTTTTTATTGCACAATTCTGATTACTTGTTATTAAATTATACGAAGACATAAATTTATGTTTTTGATCTCGAAAGCGTTAACGCATAAAATATTTAGCTAGCATATTTTATAACTCTTTATAACAACG
Organism: Ctenoplectra terminalis; assembly: GCA_019453375.1. Taxonomy (NCBI): domain Eukaryota; kingdom Metazoa; phylum Arthropoda; class Insecta; order Hymenoptera; family Apidae; genus Ctenoplectra; species Ctenoplectra terminalis. The sequence goes on from SMSQ01026256.1 coordinate 84,028, forward strand.
ATACTTGTTCTGTTTACTTCATTCTGTTCAAAATGTTACATTTTCTACGATTTGTGTACACAGTATTAAAATTATGAACGGTAGTGTACGGTTGTTGGTAATCTCCTTGTCAATCGTGAGCGATTAAAACGATTCTAATTAAAGTGTCCATGAAAGGAAGGACGTAAAAGAAATAGAGAAAGGAGGATACACGATGAAAAATTAGTCGCAGGATGCAATTGTAGTAATTTTAAAAAATATATTAATTGTTATGTATATTTACAATTTGTGATTTTTCAAGAACAGTGAAAATAGAGAAAAGTGACTTAATTTGAGGAAATAATCTGGACAATGTGGTTTGATGATTAATTTGATTGATTAATTATATGATTTTTTAAAATAAGTTATATTTCTTTTTGTTACATATTATAATAGTATTGAATCTTATATGAAATATGAAAAATTTGTTTCTATTACAACATTATCCTAGTCGTATTATCATTGATATCTATTAACACTAGAACTACTATAATCAAAATGACTGGTTCGTAATTTCTCATAGAAATTTTATAAATTAACGATGGTGAAATTTTAGAGATTTTCTACAACTTTTTGCAAAAATTACGCACAAAGAATTATTACCCTTATTATAAGTATTTTTTCAAATACTCATCATCTTAATTTCTTTGCTACAAATAAATCTATTTTAATCGTCGGTTGTTCTAGTGTTAATATTGGCATGTGTTGTATTTCTATTAGATTATATTTCCTCTGTTCTATAAAATATTGTACAATATTAAATATTACGGCAACAACTGTATCAATCGTATATACAGGGTGTTCCGAAAGGTCTGTCAGTTCCTTCAAGGGATTAATCCTGAAATGATTTCAAGCAACTTTTTCCTTTGTCGAAGTGTCAAATTTAGCTTTGTTAACGAGTTATTAACAAAAAACACTGACCAATCACAGAGCAAGTAAGACGACTGACCGCCAGCGGGAGCGTTGACGTCCCACCGTGCTTGTGTCGCAACGAGCAAATCAAAATGTATCAAAGCAGCTATTAACGAGTGTTGAAACTCAGTTCATTTGTTCTACACAAATAACAATTAATTATTTTTAAAGTTTATTCGATATAACTTTTGTTCAATACTCGCCAACAGGTTGCTTCGATACATTCTAAGTTGTTCGTTAAGGCACGAGCACGGTGCAGAGTCAACGCTCCCGCTGGCGGCCTGCTACTTTATTCGTTCTGTGATTGGTCAGTGTTTTTCGTTGATAACTCGGCAACAAAGTCGAATTTGAGATTTTCGCAAAGGAAAAAGTTGCTTAAAATTATCTCAGGCATCACCCTTTAAAGGGACTTACAGACCATTTGGGACACCCTGCATAAATCAGCAAATTATATATGCATCAATTTAAGTTTAAAAAATCTTTTAATCTTGCACTCATAAATCAATTGCAACACGTAACGTTTAATATTACTGTACTCTTTTTTTATTGTTTTTCTGTATACTAAAATTTTATTATTTTTTTGTATACTTATATACATAATCATAACAGCTCCAGAACTACGTAATCTTCTTGTACAATAAAAGGGCAAACCTGTATATATTTAGTGACTAAATAAATAAATAGTATGGTATAAAAAACATTTAACGTAAAATTAACTCGCTTTTTCGTACATTATAATCTGTCACTTTAATAGAACATTACTCCTCTATAATAGGATAAATACATATTTTGAACAATATCATGAAAAGCAATATTATTAAAATAAATCTTTAAAGTTTTAAAGCTATTAATATAGTTCCGTTGTAAAGATATGAGTGTCATTTGTGCTTTAATTGTAAATGTTGATCACATCAGTTAATATACCAAAATTATTATTTATAGAGCTCAATTTATAACCCTCCTATTGTATTGAGATCTATGTGACCCAATCGTGTTTTTTTATTTCTGTAACCTTTTTATTTTGAATTTTATTGGAATCAGATTTCCTGATTTTGTCTATTTTTATACATGTTTCAGAATACGGGAATGGATTTTTTACTATATTCGTAAAAAAAGTACAGGATCATAATTGTTATAAATTAGGTTGTCTCGAAAGTTTTTTTCGTTATCTTCACGCAGTGGTTTCCTCTAGCAATATTTAAATAAATACTTAACCTTATTTGTTAAACGAGATATGGAGGGAAAAAATAGAGCAAAGTGAATCCTACATAAAATAATAATATATTGTAAAACATAAAATAGTATGCATCCATTACTTATCAATAAAATGAAAGAAACTTTTGGAACGACCTAATAATTAACATTTCCATGAATGTAATAAGAGTTATAAATTATTGCATAATTAAGTATTAATATAGCTGTCTATAATTGACAAGTAATCAAAAATTATCAATTCGCGAGATCGTATAAATAACACCAAATTTGAGAAAGAAATTTTAAAAACTTTTATTGAAAAAATCATTCAGAAAAAATTATATATTAATCTTGAGATCCTATGGAGATCTATCAGAATCTAATATGATCAAAACATATTAATTTTACAACTTTTTGATTGCAAATAATCAATATAAATGATTAAAATTTTGTCCGGTTACCGATAATAATTATCAACAATGCAAACTTTTTTAAATTGCTGATAAGTTACATCAAAAATTTTAATACTACTACTAATATTTAATATCAAGAACGAAAAAATTTTTTGATTTTTCTTTTACCATCATCAATAGTGTAATTTCTTTTAATAACTGCATCAACAATTTACACAAATCTCGTAACATTATTTATTACACGTCCATTTGAAAAAACGTGTATAACAAAATAAAAAAAAAAAAACAAATAAAGTGGAAAATTTTGATTTACTTTAAATCAATAATACTGGATATCAATACTTCGTACCACATTTTTCTTTTAACCACAAGCGATCGTAATGTATATTCGATAATCCAAAATACGCCGTTGATAATAATCAAAAGTAACGAAAATATTTATTTCGTTACCGATATCAATTATCAGTAGCCAACAAAATTTCGTCATGGATAATAATTATCGGTAACGAAACATTTAAATCGAGAAAATAATTGGTACACTATAACTGTTTTGCATTAATGTTGCAACAGTCATGGCCTCCGATTGTGACAAACCCTGTAAACTAAAAGTAATTCGCAGATCATCGAAGAATCGCGGGTATTCGAGTTCCCCGCTGGTTCTCGTGCCAGTTTCTGTCTGGCGTCCGCACAATCGGCCGGCATTTTATGCGATTCGCGAGTCCGTAAGGATCATCGTGTCCGTCTCGACTCTCCATTCGGCCGGAATATGGGATTTGGTGTCACAACGCGGCGAGGAAGTAGTCCGCGGCTTCGTGAATTAGTAATCAGGATGTGTGTCTGCGACTGACGAACACATTTTCGTGTGTACAGCCACAGGTGGCTGTTGGAGAGAAGGGGAGAGAGAGAGAGGGAAAGAGAGAGGAAAAGAAAGGAAGAAAGAAAGAAATTGTTGGAAGAGTTATGAGTAACGGTGTGAGAGGGGAACTAAGGAAAAGGAGAACGGAATGGACGAAAAAGAGAGGAGTTAAGAAAGAGGAAGGAGGAATCGATGTGGGAAAGACGATGACGAGATGAAAAATTGAAAGAGAAAGTAAAAAGGAGAAGCAGAGAGAGGACCGAAGAGATGAGGGAATGCTGGACCTGATGGAAGAACGACACGTGCAAAGATGAGAATTTATAGGACAAAACTGGGATAAGAGAAGCTACGTGAAAACGATCAGTAAAAATAATCGTAAGTTCGGTGTTATGGTCGAATTATGTCATGTGTGAATGGTTATTAACTCTGTATGGGACCGTGTGACTTAAAAGTTACAAACTGATGAATCTATATTTTAAAAAATTAATTTTGTTCAGTTATCGCTGCATTATTAAATTTGATTACCGTATTACTGTGACACCACGATCCATCTACGGTAATCATTAGTTTAAGAATGTTGAAGTCGAAGTGAAAAACTGTAAACAATCGTAATTTTTTCTCCGATAAGCAGACAAAATTCGGGCTATAGAGAGTTAACCGTCAATATTCCGAATTTTGTTTGTTTATCAGAGAAAGGAGCTACAATTCATTACAGTATTTTACTTTGATCGCGAAATTTTTTAAGTAACAATTGCCATAGATGGACTAATACAGTAACAAAATCTAATAGCACAGTGGTAACTAAATGAAATACATTTTTTTAAATATAAATATACGAATATGTAACTCTCAAGTCGCACGGTGCCATAGAGGGTTAAACTGCATTCAGAACTATAAACAGTTCCTAATAGTCTGGTCGACAAATGTGCGCGAACAGATTGACCAAATCTGCGCGAAACAATGAAGTAAATTAAATTACAGTAAATTATTACGAGCAAACGAGTGATTTAACACTAGATTTACGGACCTTGGATTGGATCATTTTGATGGGTATATTAAAATACAGATATTTTGTAATATAATTAGTTCACTTTACTTTAAATCGTTCAATTTTTATTAGTTGAGATTTATTTAATATATTTTTCGTATATAAATTTTATTTCGAGCTCACAATTTCCGCTCGCATACTTGGTAAACTTAAATTAGAACTACGTCAAATTGACGGGTTCCGTAAATCTAGTGTTAATAAAAATAGCCCATATTTCGTCAATCAAAAACAAGTTCTCTTTCACATAGGAAACAACAATATACAGCATTCACAACAATACACAAATATAACCCATTCTGTACAGCGAATAAAAGAGTCGCTAGTGACCAAGTAGTCGATGCGACGATAAACTTGGGAAAAATTTAAAAAAAAAACCTATAACATGATTTTAAAGCTTCGAATAAAGAAAAAGAGTAACAGAAACTAGCTTAGGGTATTATGATCGATTAAAGAATTCAATTTCTGCAAATATAATATAGTAGTATACATAATAATAGTAAAACGCAAAAACTTTTCGATTAATCCAATATGATAGGAATAATATTAGGTTGATTAATAAATTCGTGCGGATTTTAGCGATAATTATTTTCCTGTGCTTTAAAATGCAACTTAATACTTTTAAAAAATGTTACAAATTCTTTGGAAAATCTGATGTTTATTTTGAAATAAGAATAGTTTACAGTACCGGACAAATGATGTTTTTGAATATACTTAAATGATCCAGTGTATTAAGATTAACTTTTAAATTTAACCCTCTATGGGACCGTGTGACTTAAAAGTTACAAACTGATGTATCTATAATTTAAAAAATTAATTTCGTTTAGTTATCACTGCACTATTAAATTTGATTACTGTATTACTGTAGCGACACCGCGATCCATCTACGGTAATTATTAGTTAAAACATTTTCAAATCAAAGTGAAAAACTGTAATCAATCCTAATTTTTTCTCCGATAAGCAGACAAAATTCGGGCTATAGAGGGTTAACGCTTGATGTATCAGATTTTGCGTTAGGTCCTTTTTAAGTAGAATAGACCGACACGAATCAGATCACAGGGCGAATTGAATCGGAATAAGAATTCAGTCAAAAGAAAGATTGTTAAGTTTAGAAAACCTTTTTTATTATTACTGTTCAAATTAAATGGGTATTAATTACAAATGTATAATAAAAAGTTAACTTTCTAAGCTTTAACTATTATCTTTTCACCATCAAAGGAAAATAATCTGATTCGCCTCGGTCTACCGTATGTCTTTTTTAAACACAATAAAACATGAATGATTATATAAAATTAAAAAGTTTAAAGCAATTGTACTTAAGTATCAGTTAAAATAATCGTTTTTGTTCAATTTGTTAATAGATCGTTTTGAGCCGATTGATCTTTTTAATGTTAATCCTGTTACGATTTTCATTTTTTTTTTTTTTAAGTCCAATTGCACTCGATTTTCTCTAAAAAAAAGTTTCCAATTTAAAAAAAAACATATGTATAAAACTAAAACGAGAACATTAGAAACATTAACAACCGCTTCTCTATATTGTTCTCAAAATTAGAAAATGTTTTAACGAAAAGGAACCACGATTAAGTTAAAAATGACCCAAGGGCCCATAGCAGGGTTAAATATAAATAAATGTCGATTAAATGGCGACTGTATAAAACACTTGTGTTCATAAGCCACCGGACACTTAGCGCATTGTTAGCAGAATAAAGAAAAGTTAATGTAACAGTTAAAAAATAAAATTGACACTTATTACTGTTTACATTATAAGGAGCACGGAATTATAATATTAGGTTGTCCCGAAAGTTTCTTTCGTTATCTTCACGCAGCGATTTCGTCTAGCAATGTTTAAATTCAGCCTTATTAATTAATTAAGTAATTAAAGTAATTCAGNCAAAGATCGGACGGCTATAGCCGTCATTTGCGGCAATGTGTTAATAAGTACCATTCATGAATCCATGTGTCACGGCAACAAATTATTATATATATAATAATTATAAGNATATTTACCTTGATAAAAATTTTATTTGACAATTAGCAAGTGGCCGACGACTTATCGATGAGAGTGTAATTAATAGATATAAATGTAATAAAATACTATGGGTATAACAACGAAAAAAGAAACGAATGATAAAATAAAAAATAAATCTCAGAATAAAGGGACAAAAAATAGAAGTATGACGAAGAAAGTTAAAAACTGAGGAAGTGTGAGAGTAGAGGAAAACGAGTGAGATGATAAAAGCCAATATGCGTGAATCGTTCCACGACACAAGGTTCACACTGGCATTCTTCTCTGTGTCATTCGCCTCGAGAGTGTCATTCATTATTCATTAAATGAGCGAGGACGTACTGCCCCCGAATTGTTTCGCTAAAACCTCAAGTTCGTAGTCCACGCGTGCTATCAGAGATAGAAATACACGTACGTGGCTGTTATCAGGATTTTTACGCTAATTGCGTCTGGGTTAGTTCGAGATGTATTGTTGTAAGGTGCAGGTGTAGGTATCTGCTTTCAAAGGTACAGAAAAATTGTCTACGAGCAGAAAAAATAATTAGTAAATGTACACGTATATTAATACACATAATTATTAGTTAAATTAAATTAAAGTTACATTTTTGATTTAATATATATTTGATTTATTATTTATTATTATTTATTATTTATTATTTATTATTATTTATTTATTATTATTTATTATTATTTATTACTCCCTCCGTCCGGAAATATGGTATACGTTTAAAAAAAAGTCGTAGATTATCGTGAATATAGAAAACAAATGACAACATTCATTATATTATTATAGTACATATTAAAAGTAATGTAACCTAATATAATTAACATGTGTCATGTTCTTCTTGGTTTAAAACTTAACGATCAAAGATCAGTTTTTTTTTATGATAAATAAAATTGGTACCGCTGCAAAATCAATATGGAAAATTCCGAAAAAGAATTGATAAACTTAAAAACAAGAAATTCCAAATATAAAGAATTGACCACGGAACAACGTGATGGTATCTTAGAAAAATGATTACAGCACATGAAAGAGAACAAGTTAAAACACGGTGACTAGCTGGAAAATATTTATGTTCCAAAGAAGCGTACAATAAGGCCAAATCATATTTTAATTAAATTTAGGCAGTATTGTAACAAAATTATTCTTTTTTAATTATAGTTTTTCTAAAAAAGTTAATACAATATACTTGTCGTGTTAATTTTTAGTTTTATTCTATTTTTTTTCCAAATGTATACTATATTTCCGGACAACAAAAATCGCGAAATGTATACCATATTTCACGTATTAAAAATACAAAAATTTGTTTGTATGAATCTTATACGAGAAAAGTTGTTCAAGCGGACCAATGTTTGGACGAAGACGAAATCGAAATGGCTACAGATTTGATACAGGATCTGTTGTATTCGGTTATGTTAGAAAATTGGTGGTAGAAATCGAGTCTGCAATATAGATCTCTTTGGATCGGCGACAGATCCTGCTACCAATCTGTCATCAATCTGTTTTATAATTCTGTTAGCAAACTCTTGCTGCAAAAATCAAGCAAAATGCAAAAACAAACGGCTATGGATCTATAGACAGATCCGATCAATATTTGCTACCAATTTTCTGCCAATCTACGCGCAAATTGTGTATAGGGAAGTTGCAATACGTACCTTTGGAAAGCCTTGTCGGTAATAATAGTCAAGTACTATCAATAATCATACTGTGGTGCTGTAGAACGTCTTGAGTACTTAACATTTTCAGAACAAATTTTGTTAATACGATTTACAAATTACGAATTTTTATTTTTTAAGTATTCTTTCAAACGTACGTATATATAAATTATTATGATACATTATACATAATAAGTAATAAAAATAACATTGTATAAGTATTATACACGCTTAGAAGTACAATGCTGGAAACGCAACAAAGTTAAGAAACGGAACACCAAATAAAGTTATATTTTACAATTTTATACATTATTTTTTCAGCGCATAATTTATAGATATTAAAACAAGATTCAATTGTTGCAACTAGCTGTCATTCAAGGCTTATTCTGATTGGTATACTTCAATTTAGTTGAATAAATTACTCATCAGGATATTTCATTCTTCGCAAAAATTGACAATAGTCATACTAATGAGACTGGATGATCATTTCTCTAAAAAGTTGTTTTAAAATTAAATAAAACTGCTCTCTTCTTTTTTGCAGCTCAACAGCTGTTTTATCGTTTGACAGGTAGTTGTATCTTTTTTTTATATTTGGCAGAACATGCACCTAACCCCTTTTGACAACTATCAGGCTCCTAGTACTTTGACATATCAAGAATAATGAAATCGTTTATTCAATTCATGCTTTTAAGTATTGTATTTTGAAAGTATTAATACACAATGAATATTTTGTTTATAATGTTACTGTGAAGAAGATAATTAAACAAATTTTAGATACTTTAACATTTTCACTTATTCTTTAAAATGATTATAATTAATGTTGTATTATATTAAACGTTACAGTCTTCTGACAGTATTATTATTATATGAAAATAATGGCGTTTTGTATAATATACTTAGGTGATCATTTATTACATGCCATCAAATATTTATGTTATAATTGATTATTTATCTTCAGGACATTTAAAAGTATTAATCAAAGTAATTTTTATTTTGTAGTATTAAGTACTTTTATTATCGTTATGATGGGACAATCATCTGCAACAGTTTCAAGTAGCGAAGATAGTATGTACAAAAATTTATCTGCTTCTTGTAACGACTTCGCAATAAATTTTTATAAAGTAAGTAAAAATTTCTCACATTCTATACATTTTTTAAATATACTTTACAATATTGTTGTCAATTAATAAGTACAAAAGTTTGTACCATACAAATTGTAATGTAACTAACAAAATAAGATGTTATGGAAAATTCTATACTATGCGATGAATTAATATATTATGCTATTATAATTGTTCGATTTATTTTAGGAATTATGTTTAACCAACATGGAAAATATTGTTACTTCACCGCTAAGTTTACACATGATATTGTCTCACCTTTCTCATGGTGCAGAATCTACTACTTTGGATGAATTTACCAAGAGTCTTTGTCATTATGATAAATATTCAGTAAAAGAAGGATATAAATCTTTAATAACTCAATTAAATGTAAGATTATTAGGATCATGGTAAAAATAAAATACATTATGTTTTTTTAATTACTTTTTTATACATTTACAAGGAATTGGACAATATTAAATTGTACATTGCAAATACAATGTACATTCAAAATGAATTTGAGTTGTTGGCAGAATTTTTGACAGTTGGAAAAGATGCTTATCAATCTGAAATTTCAAGGATAGATTTTAAACGTATTACAGATGCAGTCGAAAAAATTAATGCTTGGGTTAAAGAAAAAACAAACAATAAAATATTTGATCTCGTATCTTCAGGTATATTATTTTAATGTATCATATGTATATTATTTTAACATACATAAAAGCAATTATAGTAAGAAAGTAGTAATATAATAATTAATATTTTTATATAGATGCTATTGATGAAGATACAAAATTGGTACTAATAAATGCAATTTATTTTAATGGCAATTGGTTACATAAATTTAATGAAAAAAACACAAGAGATAGAATATTTCATGTAACAAGAGATGAAAAAAAACTTGTACCAACAATGTTCAACAAGTTTCACTGCAGTTATGGTAACATACCAAAGCTTCAAGCAAAATTTATTGAGATTCCATATATGGTATGTTTATATGTATAAACTTTTTACATGAGAAACTAAAAAAACTATTTTACAGAATGCAGACATTGTAATGACAATAATATTGCCAAAGGAACTGGATGGTCTTACAAATTTACAAAATAATTTTTCCTGGAAAGCACTTGCAACTGCATCTCAACACAACGGCGATGTTGAATTATATCTTCCAAAATTTAAAATTGAATTTACAGTGGATTTGAAAAACATTTTACAACAGGTATAGATAATATATATCGTTTAAGATACTATGGTTTATTAATATTGTTGTATATTTTAGCTTGGTTTAAATACAATGTTTAAACAGAATGCAAATTTTAATCGCATTTCTAAAACACCGTTGGTTGTTAGTAAAGTATTGCATAAAGCAGTTATAGAAGTTGATGAACAAGGCACTGAAGCAGCAGCAGCAACAGGTTTGTTTAATTTTTATGAAAGCGAAAGTGTTATATTTGTAATGCATTTTCAACAAAATCGATTTATTTTGTATTAACAGCCGTTCATATGAGACTTCGACGAATGGTAGATATAGAAGAACCAGAAAAATTTTTAGTCGATCGACCTTTTATGTTCATAATTCAATATAAACCCAATAACATACCACTTTTCATTGGAAGTGTGCGGAACATAGGAGTTGTTCCCCAAAAAGATGAATTATAAATTGTTCTCTACAAATGTTAATAAAGAGTAACTGTTAAATTAAAACGCACGTGTCCTTTTTGTAATTAAATATTAATATTTATATATATTTATATGTATACATGTATTTGATTATATAATATACAATTCATTTTATACAAATTGATTAATATAAAATTTGATTACAATGTAAAAATTTGTATAAAGAAAACATGATTCACGAATAAATTATTTTTTTTTCAACGAAAACTTGTAACGCTTCATTTAAAATACTCTTTAACCCTATTTATTAATTCATCCTTTTTACCAGACGTTTTTAAACACAACGTCTTTAAAATCGTCTTTAATTGTGATACAGTAATAGTATCTATCTGTTGAAAAAAGAAAGAATTTATTATTAATTTTCTTTAATTATTATTATCTAAATTAATATTAATTTATTGATATACCTTTCCGCTTATTACAAGTTCTTGAATCTTTTCTTCATCTTCCAATACAGCTGGTTCTGTCACTTCGTTAACTTTTTTAACTTTCTTCTTTGACTGTACATCATTCGCATCGTTTACTTCTCCATTAAATATTTTATCATATTCATTTAATAAGTCTTTCACACGTTCATTCATTTCATCGGTTTTTGGAACTGGAATAAAGTTTTGTACCATATTATAAAATTTTACACAAATAGTAATAATTGCAACTTTAGAATAAACCTTACGCGTATCATCAGATGGAGGCTCACATTGGTCTAAATTTAAAGCTAAAGTTTCTACATTTTGAATTTGTACTTGTAGTTTAGGATTTGAAAACAATATCGGATCATATTCGCTATTTAATTTCTTGATTATTTTCTCAAACAATTCAACTCCCTTTTTATTAGTTGGAGGTTTCTTTTTATTATTATCGTATATGTACTCTGAGAAATATTCGTTAATTTTCCGAACGTTTTCTAAAACAATAGATTTATAGTTTAAAACAATTTTGTATTTTTAACATGGAATTACAATATTCATCATTCTGTATGAATAGATATATTAATGTATTATAAATATATTTCTTATTCACACATATTTGTTTCTTACTCAACACGTATTATAAAAAATAAACAAAAATTAGAAATGTATAGGGTATACTATAGTAGGTAGGTATAACTCGAGTAGTAGATTCAGCACATCAAAATAATAATAAAAAAAAAAAAGTATATCAACGTTTGTTCTACCTGACTTTGTTTCAAAAATATTCCCTTGCCTTCACAGGAGTAGCTAAAAGTGACTACTTTCGATTCGAATACAAACCTCAAAACGTCTTGTTGTAGATGTTCTGACCTGTTCAAAATTTCGAATGCCGTTCGAATTCGTTGCAACTCTCTTCAATACGTTAACATTATTTATTGCTATGTTGTAAACAAGATTTCAGGTACACTCTCCCTCCCCCTGCTCACAAATAAAAATTTCCAGGATTTAAGTTTAGTTTTTCAGATGTTAAACAGTTAAACGAAGAATTCAATTAGTCGGAAGAATTACTGGAAGATAGAAACAATTGCAACTTAGAAAAAAGGTCAAATATGATAAATGTTTATATGAATTTTTTTTTTTTCTTCATTTTTGTGTGCTTAATCCACTATTGAAGTTATACCTATATATTATGATAAATTGCATATGTTGAATATACATATACTGTATATGTTGTAAGTTGTTTAATCTTCAAATTCATCTTTTAAATTATTTTTGTTTCGTTGAAAATTTAAAACAAATATTGAATTTGGTTAAATGTAATTAATATAATAAATGTAATAAAATATTAATAATGTAACATATAGAGGTGTGCAAGAACCCGATAGTCGGGAAGACATCGAGTGAAGTCGGATTGGGTTCCCGAAAATTTTATAATTATCGTTATGTCGAGATTCCTGAAGGTGTCTCGATTACCGTTACATTGCAACGCTAGATTGTTTCAACCTTTATAACTATATACATATCATATATAATTTATAACTATATACATATTACGAATTAAATAAGTAAAAAGAAGAATCAATGGATAAATTTTATGCGATTTTCGAAAACGTCTAACGTATCAGAAATCTTACACCACGATCGATTTTAAAGTGATTTTTATAACGGTAAGAGTAAGTCCTCGAAACTCCCAAATTTTCCAATCCCGATCTCGAAAAAAATTCCTGCCCAGACTCGATATTTTCGGGTTCTCGCACATCTCTAGTAATATAGTATAGTAATATTTTAAAAACAGACCTCTAAATGGTATCTTACATAAATAAAACCCGCCATTCTTAGCATTTGGTATCATAGTATACAGATTTGATGCAGAATGTTTTCTTATCGTTACTGCACATATTATCATTAAATTTTTTGAATCACACTTATTAAGTAACGCGCCAAATAATAATTTGTTATCTGAAGTGAAAAATATATAACAATTTTAATATGTGTTTATACAATGTTACTTATGTTGCAAACACATATAATTCTTTAAATATGAAATTAATGTTACCTTTGCGATAACTTTTACTTGGTATGACAAAATACGGTGTTTCAAAATGATACAGAACATGATAGGAAATTGGTTTTATACAAATCAAATCAATGCCTGGTTCTCGTGTCGTACACAATGATCTCACTTCTGCTTGTGTAAAACGTATATCCTCACGACCGAACTTCTGATATTTTTCAATATCCATTTCTAGAACCAGTGATGATTCTTGTTCACTTTCTTTATCTTCTTCTACGTTTTCCTGTAATGTTGGAAGAAAACGATTAGGTATATTAATCATTTGACTCCCACGCAGCACGATCACACTGTTCATCTCATGTCAAAAAGACATACTACATTTGAACATTGTAAACAACTGACAGTGTACGAGCTTCTGGCAAAGTCAATGTACTCAAGTTTACTGATGCTTGTTCCTCGAATCGTTACTTTTTCCAAGTAAACTAATAGAAACCAAAAATATTAATAAACTAATATCTTCAATAAAGTTATAAAATAAAAAAATTTTTTATTTCAAAAGTATTATTTAAATTAAAAAATAATTAAAATTTATGATGTTTATGTGTATCAAACATGTTGGATGAATTTCTTTTTTACATTGCACACAAATTAGATGAGATCTTTTTCTGCTATCTTTTTTGATCGAGCTAAATAATGTCATAAATTACATTCTGGAAATTTTACTAAACCAAATGTTTTTCCTCTATATCAACACATTGAAAAAGCTTCTTTTTCTTTTCCTCCATCTACTCGCAGTCAATTTCAAAAATAATTTTTGAAATGAAATCTATCCGAGGCATTGATTTTTCATTAACTAGTTCCTTGTAAATTATATATGCATTTAAAACTATGTGGCTGATTATGTTTTTCAACATAAAATAAAAACGCTATAGCGGTTTGGTCCTTTTAGACAGGTTTTTTATATAACCCCTAGGACTCAAACGGTTAAATCATGTACACATGAAAGCGTATATTGAACAAATTACTGAAATACGTACATCATTGTCATTTTTAACCATTTCAATATGTGTGTTTGTACTTAAAGGGGCATTGGTTTCTTTGCTTATATTTTCCTTCTTTAAATATTGTGTTTTGCTGAAAACAAAATAATTTTCGAACTTGTTATAATGTTAATTAAAATCTGAACTACAAATGATAAAAAAAAAAAATGAAATTAATATAATAATAGATTTAAACAAAACCTTCTCTTACACAGAGAGATTACGAAGAGATATATCTATGTTCACATTTTCTCCAAGTCTCCAAAGAAACCTAGCCAGGTTCCTAGATGGAAATTTGACTTGTTCCACTAAATCTTTTAAAGATATTCTTTTATAATCATCAGCTTCAATGTTTCTAGATAACATTTCTAAATCTTTGTAAAACAAATTGTGATTCCATGTTTCGCCCAAACCAACAATAAATAATTGAAGGTTTGTATCACTGTAACTTGTTGCTATTACTCTTATTCTATGTTTTTCATTATCATCTATTTTCGGTGGATTATCCTGACATGTAAAAAGAATTACTCTTTTCATTTGCTTATTAATTTTTATAGTACGGAATTCTCGTGCAGCGCGCCACAACACATCGTACAATGGATAAGCCATAGAAGAAGCAATATCCCTGTAGTGCTCCCATTTATTTTCTTCATCTACGTGTAAAATACAACAAAAGATATAAAAGTGATTAAAAACGATCTAAAAACACTGGAATAAAAACTATATTCTGATATTTGATTTATTAATTTTTCCTGTAAAATTTAGATTTTTTCTTATCTAATATCCCTAAAAATAGCTTTCCTCTGCACTTAACATATAATTCTTATCTCTGTAACAAAAATTACTTTGAAATTAATTTTTCTATTACTTGTAACAATAAAAATGATATAAAAAGATTACCTATTTTCATTAATTCCTGTAAGGTATCCATTGAAGCTACACTTAATTTGTGAAGGGTCAATATATGTTTTGTTTCGGAATCCGTGTCCCATTTTTCAGTTCCAAACAGCATTAAACCTATATAATCTTGCCTGTTCCAAACTAATTTTTGCTTAATAATTTCTTTACATTTCTAAATTAAAAAAAAGAAATAATAAAGTAAATATGGCATATAATACAGTATTCAATATAATAATGTCTATATATAATATTATGTACAATACCCTTATGCATTGTAAAAAATATGGAATTCCTTCATGTGGGTCATTTTCAAACATTGGTGGAGTTGCATCTATAATAAACAATATACTATTTGTTACACCGTAAATTTCTTCAGAATCATCTTCAAAATTTTGTGCAGTTTCCAGATCTTCATTTAAAGATGCCATTATATCTTTGTTTTCAGTGTTGTTACAAAAGCCTCTGATATTTCCTAAAATCAATACCACTTAAATAAATTGTATCCATAATTTCTAAATAGTCAAACAAAATATTTTTATAATAAAATTAGGTATATTCTTAAGGAATGGACTGTTTAGCGATCGTGACAAACTATACGTCCTTCGATTCATCCTGCTGAGTATACTATTAATTTGTGTAAGATTGTTTGTGAAAATTCATTTTTTTCATTTAAAATTAACTAAAAATTTTTAATAAAAAATAAGGTTAATTATGTTTTGACATATTTATGGGTGAAACAAGTGACTATCATTACTGCGTCCATTCAACATAAATACATATGTATGGACAGTTTGATTAACGCCTTGTTATTACCAATGATGTCTGAGCATTATGAATTGTTCCTTTAAAAAATTTAATTTGAAAAACGATTAGCTATTTTTAAATTACAATACTGATTTGGGTTATATTAATTTCCAGTCGCCGGTATGGCCGGCAGTATTTCGACAGTCATCCACTCTTTTATAATTGCAAAGAGTATCAGTATCTCTACTTTCAACAAACACCAAAGATACCTACATTTCTAGTTTCCATATTTCATCTCCACAGCAATATCACATTGTAAACAATTTATTTCTTTCCTTATTAACATTTTGTCCTGTAGGAATTTGAAAACTAGAATTCAAATAATTAACAAATGAATCTATGCTTGCGAATTTCTTTTTTTTCGATACTTGTGATCTTTTTCTGTTTTTCGAACTTTGGTGTATTGTGGTGACTTTTACCACAAAAATTAATGAATAAGTGATTGCAAAAATATGGAATTTGCTTGAAATTCATGAGTTTTGTAAAAATCAAGACTCACTTTTCAAATTTCCACAGGATAGACAGTTGATAAAGAATGAAAGGAATTGTCTACAATGTGGCAATGGTACGAAGATAACAGATAGAAATTGGAGATGTAGATTGATCATTCCAGCATGTGCAAATCCTAACAAAAGGTAAAGAATTTGTAATATTAAATTTGTAATTTTTAAATTTCAATAAAACAAGACAATTGGTTTTCTAAAATGAAACAGAGTTATGTGATAACGGTAAAGTTAACATACGTGCTAATACATTACAAGCAATACAATATTATAAGAGAACTAGAGTTAAATAAAAATATTGTTTCACAATAGCCATATTTTGTTCAGTACGTCATGATTGACTGGTTATACAACTGTTGCAAAATGATCGGAGAAAAAGGAAAGATTGCCAAAGTCGATCAATCAAAGATTTGGAAAGCATAAATACAGCAAAGGATACATTATGTTGTGGACAGTGGATATTCTGTGATATTGAGCAGATAAGTAGCAAAATATTTTTACTGCCTGTTGAAAGCAGAGATATTGAAACTTCTGTTGGTATTACAATTGGGCCAGACACTATCATATTAAATAGCTGGAAACTCTATGACACATTAGAGAAAGAAGGATTTAAACATTTAAAAGTTAACCCTCTATAACTCGAATTTTGTTTGCTTATTGGAGAAAAAATTACGATCGATTACAGTTTTTCACTTTGATTTGAAAATGTTTTAACTAATAATTACCGTAAAAGTATCGTAGTGTCGCTACAGTAATACAGTAATCAAATTTAATAGTGCAGCGATAACTAAACAAAATTAATTTTTTAAAATATAGATACATTAGTTTGTAACTTTTAAGTCACACCGTCCCATAGAGGGTTAATCGTGATAGAAACTTTGTAGATACCGATACTGGTGCTCGTAAAAATTTAATCGAAAGCACTTAGAAACACACCAAATATTTTTCACCAGAGTATCGTTGGTTAGTGTTTGCAATTTTATCTATATTCTTTGATCCATTATTTCTTTTACAAAATATAATAATGTTTGTATTATTTATTCCTAGTAAGACGGATAATTTTACCCATTATTTAAGCCGCTATAGTTTTATTAACAAAGTAATGTCTGAAATTGCAAAAATATCATTTAATTCCACTGAAAACCAAAGTACAGTGAATTTGAATGAAGCTGCTCATATACATGTATGTAGAATACACTTCGCACAGATAGTCGTTTGTTTCCATTCATAAATGCGTCAAAACAAACTTAACCTTACCTTAGTAATTTTAAATAATAATATATCAATTAATAATATGTTTAACAGCACGATTCGATTTCAAAATTATATGAATTATTAAAATTCATGAATCATAGTAAAGGTAAAATTTATTATTTCGATTATCATAAACTTTGGTTCAATTATTTTTTAAAACGGTTTTGCTTACAGTATCGTTACATAATATTTTAATGACATTAAAACTTTAGTTATAAATAATATACATAATTTTTGTTTCGATAGAAAAATTGTCCTCTTTATCAGCTAGTCTTTAATTTACACTTCATATCACAATTAAAGAATAAGTTTAACTATTTTTTTCACTATATAGTACAGATTGTTTTCTTACTTCGCAAAAAGAAACAACACTGTACCAACCTTTTATAGCGTTATTTTATTCGTGATACGTTTAACATATTCTTTCAACGAAGAGAGATAATTACTTATTTTTATTATCGCAATGTGTTTTTTCTGATAACAAAGCGGTTAATTTAAACATCGTTATCACGCCATTTTTTAATCAAAACCGTAATGTTAGAGAAATCGCGGTAGACGAACGGCTAAAGCAGGCCATGTGCGTTTTGTCAAGGCACTTCCCCACTTAAGGGAAATTCCTTGGGACCTAGGGCAATAAACTCAGGCAGATATACTGGCGGGAACGTCCTCACGACTCCTCGATAGTCCAAGGAAAGGACATTATTGTAACCGCCTTCAGAGCGAACGCACGTCTTATTAAAAACGCATATAAAAAACGCCTACAGACTCTTTTCTAAAAACCGTTCGAATCCTGATTCCACCTTACAGTTAGGACACCGGATATACATAAGATATAAGCACCGACGAGATATAAGAATAGAGAACTTGCTTTATGGCATAGACGAAGTATAAGAATAGATCATTCGTTCAATGTATTTCTTGTGGCCCGAATTTCTGGGACTTTAGAATTCCATTACCATTTCCATATCACTTACAACGTTACCAACCGAACATAGGCAGAAATTTTCATGTGTTTTTTACTATCCTACATCTCTCCAGTTTTTCAGGAACGTTCTAAAAATAATAAATGAAAATGAATTGTTTCATTAAAATTTTTGTTTCTAATAAAACTCGTAGTTTTTTTTTATCGATTTAAGTCATTTATAGGTCATTCGGTTAATTTTGAAAATGATCTAAGTCGTTTGAGGTTCTAAAAAACATATTTCCATATAAGATTCTCCTAAAATCTTACAACCAAAGTTAAGTTCCGTACTATAAGAGCAAATATTAAGTACAAAATTATACATTATAAGAGTCGAAATATTTTTTAATCAACTCAAACGCAAAAGTCTTGATACGTCGAAACGAAAAATATATGACTTACAATTAGTCTTTCTTAATTATAGGCACATTTGGTTGCTGTGACCAGCGTGAGACATCGGAAACAATCGAGAATGAGAATCTTATTTATTTCTCAACGACTTCGTTTGAGTACGTCATTATATGAAAATTAATATTAACACTTTAACGGCCGCACGTCTACGCAGTCAAACGTCGCCAGGGGCCGGCAGTATTTTTGAAGAATTAATTTTAAAGAATTTTATTAAATTCACGACGAGCGCCGACATTTGCCCCATAATTTACATGGTACACTACTGTAGTTTAAAATGAAAAATTAAAAATAGGCAATAATTAGCTAAAATCAAAGACGTGGCGATGAAATACGAAGCCAATAGCAATATCCACACTTGTTTACATTCATAAATTATCACACAAAGAGTGTGGTACTGGCCAACAACCTTCGGCGGTAGCATCACACACATTGTTAGAGAAATCGCGGTAGACGAACGGCTGAAGCAGGCCATGTGCGTTTTGTCAAGGCATTTCCCCACTTAAGGGAAATTCCTTGGGACCTAGGGCAATAAACTCAGGCAGATATACTGG
>SMSQ01026256.1:112325-134517 GCA_019453375.1 Ctenoplectra terminalis
AGACGTGTTCCCACCAGTATTTTCGCGACATTTGAGTCCAATTGGTACGTGGAAATTAATAACCTTACTTGTTTCTCCCAATTTCGAAACATGCAACCATCTGAACCATCAAAATTATTCAGGAGATCACAAACAGCCCTTATGCTGATTTTTGATCGTGCCTCTGCTGCATTCGCACTGATTTGCGGAGAGTTTCGTAAAATTTCGATTTCTCGTTCTGCCACTCGCAGTTCTCTCTCCATGAGCAGACGTTTTCTTCTCATAAATTCCACTTCCCGTAATAAATCTTCTCTATTGCTTGTGACCGTCGCATGCACATTCGAAGGTGCGTCTCGGGCTTCTACACCAGTATCTCTCGATTCGACACTTACTTCGCCTTCTTCATACTCGAAGATCCATTCACTGCTTGGGTCAACCTCGTTTAACCGCGCGTTAAACGGTATTGCCCACGGTAGACAACCCTTTCCTCTGCAATACAGCTTTGAGCTGATAAAGCTTGAATTCTGTCGCAGTTTTCATCGTACCTGTGTTCATATTCACTACACTTGCAATAAGTTTCTTTCAATAATTTTACACTTGAACACTTAATTTCTAGAACCACAATTATACTGACTATCTTACTGTTCACGAACAATTAACACTTTCATTCCCTACTCGAGTACCGTAAGTTCGAATATGGTATGAATTATTAGTTTTTTCACACTTAAAACTGCATAAATACGCTCAAATCCCACTTCTGAAATTGTAAGAGTTTGTCAGGGTCTTTATTTTTCACGCGAACTGCGACGTTGTTAATCGGCGACTGACTTCGTCGTCGCCTCGTGCTCAGCCTTCGCCATAGGCGATCGTCACTTGTCTCAACCGTCCGGTCGGCCTATATCGTACTTTGTTACACATGAGTCTTTGGAAAACTTGGACCAGCTCATCAGCACCTCCGCGCGGTTGCACCTCTGGAGGCCTCGTGGCTCCGGCCCATCTAGCCAAGTCAATTCCTAGAGTTCTCACAACCTGCTCTAGCGCTTGGTCATACACTACCGGTCCCGGTTGATCCCTGAAGAGATTGAGATCAGCAGGGGTTGTTACAAGCCTCTCCAAAACTGTTACCACAGCACTAGCGACCTTAAAAGTGTAGTTCCTGTAACTTTCTGGTCCTTTTCGCCGAATATGTTCTATGGCAATAAGTGCAAGATTGGGGAAGTTGGTTATGTTGAGTTCCGCATCTTCTGGATGTAGAAATCTATAATACGGCCAGAGGGTCCCGTGTTGTGCTCTCTTTTGCTCGATTAATGGCAGGAAGGTTGCCATATCTCTCATAACATGCTGATCGAGGAGTCCTAGGCACCTCAGCTTGTAGTCAATGAACCTAACTATCTCATTGACGGTCGTCATACTTGAATGGGCAAGCAGCGTAACCGTTGCCCCGAACTCGGGAATGTCGACACGATTATGGTAATGGAAGAGAAATAAACATTTCTTTAATTTGGGGAATAAATTCATGGCGAATGAGAAGCTTTTCATTAATGTCTTAGTGCAGCAGAGCCTGACATTTTCAGTTGTAAGGACAACTTTAATGGCTCTGAGCCTATTCTGTATGAAATTTTCGATGTGCTGATCTTGATCTCCAAATGTCTTATGACAGCATAGCATCAAGATATGGATTGTTGCCTTGAGGTCTTCAGTGGAATAACCAGTGGCTAGCCCCGGGTCTGGGCCTGCATTGGTCATCTCCAGTCTCGTGTCATCTGGTATTAGCTCGATGTTCACATCAGGATCTAACGTATATGAGACATAAGCGTGCTGGAACTCCGGGTAAACGAGAAAGATTACCAGCCAGGATAGCACCTCAGTGGAACGATCTGTTAACCTTTCATTCTTGAATTCCTCTCCAGTAAACCTACTATTGTAGATTTCAATGAGCCTCGCTGCGCTTCGGGGAAGCCTGGTAGAAGTTCTTGAACCGGGGAGTTCTATAGGAATGACAATTTCAACAACTTGTCGGTGAGGGAGTTTAGCCATCTGGGCAATGCTCTTGTCCGCTAACGGCGTCCTGGTCCCTTGGCTTGGGTCAGGCGCGTCTGGTGTCCAGGTGGGACGGTTTTTCCGACGATTGCTTGTAAAGTACTTCGCCTTTTTACGGAACTGATTATTTATGGCGGAGCGGCAATTTACGACTTAACAATTGGCTTTCGCCGTGAACACACGTATTATTAACACGTTGACTGCCGCGCGCATTTTACTTGATTTGCCCATGGCGCCAACACGAATTTCTTATTATGCGATGTGTATTATGATGAAAACAAATATTATAGGGATTTTAGGTTTCTGGCGGGTGTCTCAATAAAAACTTAATAATGGACACTGTCTTATGAACAATAACTATTTATTAACTAATAACTATGCTCAATAATACAATATTCGCTCTCTAATTCTTTTCTAGACTCTCCTTTACTCAACTCTGACTACTCTCCGACTGTTCTCCGACTAACTTCCACACGCATTTTCTCCATTCATTTATTCCCTGATTCTCTCTTCTTCTATTTCTCAATCTCTTTCACTCTGCTCAGGCATTCCCAGAAACTCTTCGGTCACACGATATTCCCTGTCACTCGGTCCAAATACTCTTTTCTCGCACGTCTATCGCTCGGCCCAAGCACTCGTCTCTCGCACCTCTATCGCTCGGCCCAAACACTCGTCTCTCGCACCTCTATCGCTCGGCCCAAACACTCGTCTCTCGCACTTCGATCACACTGTCCCAAACACTCTTTATTCACACCTCTATCACTCCAGATTAAACATTCACACCTCAGACTTACCATTCCCACAATATGTATATTTTCCTGGTACGAATAAAATTATTTTTGTATGTCCTTTATGGCATTAATTTCTTCAAACCATTACAGTAACAGTGGTATTGTTTGAAAATTGATCAGTATCGATATTTACTCTAATTATGTATTTTACTATTAGTCGCGTCGCTGGTCACCGGTGGCCCCCATGGCGCTGTAGCCAAATCGAGTACCGGTCACCGGTGACCCCCACGGCAGTCAACGTATTAAATTGAGTATTTTAGAACGCCCATAGAGTTTATTTTGAACCTACCACTTAATTCCTGATTCACCTTACAACTTGTATATCTTGTTGTTAATTTATGCTACATAAAATCAATAAGCTAAATTAATAATGGATAACTTAAAATTTTTANTCTATCGCTCGGCCCAAACACTCGTCTCTCGCACCTCTATCGCTCGGCCCAAACACTCGTCTTTCGCACTTCGATCACACTGTCCCAAACACTCTTTATTCACACCTCTATCACTCCAGATTAAACATTCACACCTCAGACTTACCATTCCCACAATATGTATATTTTCCTGGTACGAATAAAATTATTTTTGTATGTCCTTTATGGCATTAATTTCTTCAAACCATTACAGTAACAGTGGTATTGTTTGAAAATTGATCAGTATCGATATTTACTCTAATTATGTATTTTACTATTAGTCGCGTCGCTGGTCACCGGTGGCCCTCATGGCGCTGTAGCCAAATCGAGTACCGGTCACCGGTGACCCCCACGGCAGTCAACGTGTTAAATTGAGTATTTTAGAACGCCCATAGAGTTTATTCTGAACCTACCACTTAATTCCTGATTCACCTTACAACTTGTATATCTTGTTGTTAATTTATGCTACATAAAATCAATAAGCTAAATTAATAATGGATAACTTAAAATTTTTATTTTAATTTCGATTTAATAACAATTTTCACCAAACGAGTGCCAAAATCTATTTCTACATATATTCTGTTGGTAACGTTGTAAGTGACACGAAAATGGTAATAGGGCTCTAGAGCTCCAGGAATTTGGGCCAGAAAAATATTTTGTACGAGTAGTCTATTCTTATACCTAGTCTGTGCTTGTATTCTTTGATTTGTACCAAACAAATCAAAATAAGTATTCGAAAAAATAGATGTAGTAAGGGTAACAATGTTTTGTGGAAATTTTTTTACAAGAATTTATAGGAAATCCTTAAAAATGCGCTACTGTAGATTTATAAAATTTTTATGGTATTATTTCTGGTATTAATGAAGCACTATGAGAGATTTTTTTCTAAATTCCATAATAAAATAACATCGAACCAAGAAACCAGATCCGTTAATTAAGAAATAATTTTATAATCAATTATTTCAAATACTTTTCAACAAACGTAAAAGGTCGAAAAGAAAAGAAATTTTGTAGTCATTTTATACAAAAAAGATTTTTAAATAGAAATTTAGTAATCTACCATGCTGTAATTACTGCTTTCCTAATCAGAAATAACCGCTTTGACTTTTAAATCGCTCTCATACAGCGCATCTAATATTTTGTCCAAAATTATTGATAAATCATTTCTTTTTATTCCTGATTTAAAAGCAAAAAAAGTCAGTGGTTGTTTTCAATTAGTGAACAGCTCCCGTAGCAAAAAAACAAGTAAACAATTAGTAAATAATTAGCTAGAGCTCAATATATAATAAATAAAGGGAATTTAATGGTTTTTATATAAATACGTTTTATTTTATATCATTACAATATAAGTGAATAATTATTAATTCATTACTCTGTTGTGCCTACCGGTTTTCATAAAAAAATTTGAAATCTTATAATTTTTTGTTTACATATCATTTATTGCCTATATCTTATGTGCTACATAATTTTTCATAAAACAAAAAAAAAACATCACGATAAAGATTATTTCTTAAAAGGTACTTTATTAGAAGGAGCTGGTAATCTATATTTTGCTAATTCTACTTCTGCTTCTCCGAAACTATCTACGTGATAACAAAAATATTCTGGATTTTTATATTCTTTATCTTTAGCAGCACCAGGACCTACAGCTGAAAGATAAAATTTGAAAATAACGTGGTATCGATAAAAATATAAATAACATAATTAATTTTTTATCAGATTTAAAAAAATTTTTAATTATTCAATAATTTCTATAAATTATTAATTCTTAAGCGTTGAATATAATGTGAAATAGTTAAAATAACAGTAAGAACTTTTTAATGTGAGCATTCAAAAAACGTTTAAATATTCTTGTTCTGAAAGATATGTACTCTCATACAAAAGCAATTACGTAACATGAAAATTATTGATTTAAATTAATTGAGTTAGTTAACTATAGAAGTTATGTTACTTTCAGAATAATTTTTTTATATTTTTCACCCATATTGATCTATTGACTAATAAAATGAAGTTTATTCCTTAACAGTTCAATATTATTAAATGCGTTGACTGTTGTCTTATTCTTCAAAAGAATATAAATAAATATGTATACTTTTATTCGTTTAGAGTATAATTTATTAAATAATATATTTCAATATATCATTAATTTCTATCATAGCATTGAATCTTATTAAAAATAAAAACTTTAAATATTTAGATACTTTTTAAAATGAATTTTTTCATCAAAGTTCTTAACGTCGTTTCATTAACAATGCTTAAAAAAATGATACAAACATAACTTATTTTGTAATTATATAAACTTATTTATGTGACACTATTTCAAAAATCGGAAAATAAATAATTATTAAATAGTAAATATATCTGTCTTACATGTTTTTGGGATTTTCACACATTTCTCACTAAGTCCTGCAACATTTGACTTTACAGTTGTATTACTCATTCCTCTAATAGACTTTTTTGTACTCAAAGATCGGAATATTATTAGATTTTGTTTCTGAAATAAATAATTTTGATGAAAACAATAATAGTGATTTGGTAAAGCAAAAATAACTAAAATATTTCTTTAATAATAGGTTACATTTTGAATAATTTGTGTACATACCTGTTTTACAAGGTTGTTTGAAATTGTACGTAACATTTTCTCTAATGTTATTAATAATTCCAGTAAATTTTTAACGTAACACAAGTTCTTTTTATTTATATAATAATGTATTTTTACAATTGAAACTAAGATGTATTCAACTTCACCATTGTCAGTAATATCGCATACTTAAATAGGTATGTCAAGTTATTAAGTTGCGTTTGGCTTTAAATAAAAATGACTATATTATAAATATAGATATCATTTTTTGTTAATGATATATTAAATATTTTTCTACGGTTTGCGTTTTTCAGTTGAATATATCTAAAATACATGTGAAATAATAACTATTCGATGAAATGAATAATAGTGACATATCTAGGGATAATATTAATACATGTTTGCAACGATTAATTCATACTCTAAAATTATTTATAAAGAAAATAATGAAAAATTCTTTTAATTTATAATATTACCTCTTTATTTTACTTAAAAAATCTATAAACCTAAATAGAATCAATTAAACAACATGGTTGCGAATCTACCATAAATGTGGTTCGTGTTATGTAATTTAGAAGTTTGATATTGCAAACACTGACAAAGGACAACGTTGGAAGTTAGGGGAATAGGTAGATAAAACAATTTTTTTTTTTTTATATTATGTTATTTATATATTGCTTTACACCTATTTATATTATAATATATATCATTATACATCTATTTATATTATAGTATATATTACTATATACATATTTATACTGTAGTATATATTATATAATTTATATACTTCTGTCTATCTGTTTACATTTAATATTCAAAGAATGTAGTTCAGAGTATGTGAAAATATAAAAGAGTGAATAATTGTAATAATTTTTGAAGTAATACATGTCATTCAGTCAGTGCCTGGATTAGTGTTTGAAATGTATTAATCCTTATAACTCCACGTACTTTTTGTGATAAACCTTAGACTACATATTTTTTCACTTCTAACGTCTATAGTATTAAGCATAAATTAAATTCTTTCAATGTTGTATTTTTAAGTTCAACAAAATATTTAATAATATAACAGTAATATTGAATGCACGTATAGATCTTAGTTTATAGCAAATATTGGGTATAAACTTATATATGGGTTTATAATTGTGAAAGAATAAATGAAAGCAATAAACACTCAATATATTTTTTTGAAATGTTGTATTATATTGTATGAAAACAGTTTATATAGCTTTTGATTTCTCGTTTATAATAGATATGACTTTGTCACATAATGTTTCAAGTAAAATCATATAACTTTGAACAAAAAAATTTTCTTCAAACATTAAATGTAGAAGAAACATTTTAAGCGGTAAAGCAGGATATGAATAATTTGTGTTCATGCGAGCAAAAGAATCCTCGCCATGTGAAGATTCAAAGCCATATCCTATGATTACAGAAGCTATAGCAAGGTAGCTAAAAATAAGGTGCAGTAGAGCAATAAACATTGAACATGTATAAAAACATGTTACAAATTTTGTTAATATTTTATACTTTTAGAAGTTTCATACTATTGAAATTAACAACTCATAAGGAGATGGCAGGAATTTCAAAATCTTAATCAAGCTAGTTTTATGTGTATTTGGTACCTTAGAACATAAATAAAAATTCTAAAATGTATTGAATGTATAGTTTTTATTTTCTATACATTAGTAAAAACTGTTTAACATTGTAAAGTATGCAATCCAAATAGCTTCTAGAAATGTTGTATAATAGTAAGTTTGAAGTTATTCTTTCTACATTTTTTATTGAATTGAGTAACATATATTCTTAAACCTCTTTTTTATATTATGCGATAGGATAGAATGAAATAAGGTACTTTGTGAAAGAATATCACATACCATCTTCATCTACTCAGAAAATTTAATTTTCATAAAAATGTTATACATATAACACCTACACCATCAGAAATGTTCAAATGTTTAAAACTCTAATCTCATCGTTGAACAAAGATTCTTAGGATTTGTCTCTTTATTTGATTTTCTCCATACTTTATTTATTACTTTACTACGTTTATTATGCAAATTTTTTTTTCTAACTTGTCAAGGGACAAGATCGGTACAGTGACACAGTAACCCACATTTTCAAACAGCAGGCACATTTTTTGCCGATTGAGTAATCTTAATTTAATGTTTCGATTCATTTTGAGTTACTCGTTGAAGTCAAGTGCAGCGTGGAGACAATGCTCTTGCTGATCGCCGGTTGCCTTTCTTGCTCTGGGTTTTTCGTTAATAACTCATTACCAAAGCTGAATTTGACATTTTCGCAAAGGAAAAAGTTACTTAAAATTATCTCAGGAATCAATACTTAAAGGTACTTATAGACCTTTTGGGACACTCTGTATAGGGCCAATATAGGAGTAAGTTAAAATAATATGTAAGATAAGGAATGTATACCAAAGAGGATATAGTGCAGATAGGGAGCTAATCTTTTAAATGAAGGGATGGGAAAAGGCAATCCGAGAATGTAAACGTGGAGGGATGAGAGGAAACAAAATGTAAACTAAATTCATTTTATGACCGATAAGGCTAAAATTACAATAAAATAATCAAGTAGTCATAATGGAGTCATAAAGAATTCAAACCGTAGGAATGCCTTTGTAGTTATATAAACTTAAATAAACAAAGCAATGTAATCATTGTTTCATAAAGTATCTAAAGCAGAATAAAATAATAATTTTTCGAAAATCTTCAATAGTATCGAAATTACCTAATTATAAGATATCTTTTGGGGTCCCTCAGGACCCCATGGTATCGTATACCTCTGAAAACACAACAGTGTCGTTCTAGAGTTAATATTGTACCTATTCTTAAAACGAATTCAACGAGGTGCTACACAAAGATATTTCGTTAAAATACATTACTAATTAAAATTTTGATATTTTTTACTATGTTTAGTAATTTGTCTTCATTAAAACTTATCTTAATTTTTTAGGGTGATTGCATGGATCTTACAAAATAAAATAATTTTGTTTTAGGGTCATAAGGCATGAGCCGTACAAATGGACTTCTTAGTTCTCCAGATGGAGAAGATCCACTCACTAAACTTAAAGTGGGACTGAAAACACCTATCCTTGTAGGTTTCGGGCTTGGAATGCTACTTCATGGTGGAACAGGTGCTGCGATGGAAAGCCCTGTTCTAATTGGAAGAATGATACATACTGCCTTTCCAATTGCTGGAATGAGTTTTCTCTTCACTAGTTCTTCATTTATATCAGGACATATAAGAAAGAAAAGTGATGTTTTTAATAATATAGTAGGATGTAAGTAAAATTTTCTTCTACAATATATAGTTACTAAATAAAATTATTTTAGATAATTATTCTATTATGTTGTATTATGATTTAAGTAAAATAAAAATAGTAGCCAGTATTTTAATAAAGTAATACTTATTGCAGTAATTAGCGTCATTCCAGTGATTCGAAAATTCTATCCTCTAAGTCTTACTTTACCACTGGTATCATTTGCAACTATGTGTGTGATTACTGTGAGATGTTTGTCCGAGGGTAACACTGAAGGCGCGGATAACGCATATCGATTTGACGCTGTTGGAACTACCGTTGATTGGTACTTATGGTCACAAAGTAAACCAGAATCAGAACCCTATATTAAGCGTACTAAAACTGATCTGTTTCTTTTGAACAATTGAAAACTACACTTATGTTGTAGAATTTATGAGTAGAATATAATATGTATCCTTATTATCTTTATTGTACATTTATTCATATATAATGCCAATAAATACAGAAATATTAAAATGTTACAAACTTAATTAATGCTTAATTTATGTTAATGTCTCTCCTTTTGTAACCTGAAAAATAATAATTGTACAAAATATATTGTACTATACTTAGATAAAGTATTTCATGACATATGAACAAATATTGTAAATATAATGAGTAGTTACCGTCATCGACCATCGAACATCAACCTTAGTATCTATAGAGTGCTCCATGTAAAATTTCTACGTAAGATGATCTCACGGTGGCTGGAAATTAATGTAGCCCTAACTCAACTCAACTCAAATCTGCACGAATCAACAGTATTTGGTAAGTCAAATATGTTTAATTCCTTGATAACTGATGATTAGATTTATCGTTCAACGAAATAAAAATGTACCCTGATGTAACTTACGTCTAAGGGACACACTATGGATACTGAGACTGATAGCATTATAACATTATAACATTATCAGCTACCCGATAGTTGACGACGATGACTACTGCAGCGAAGACGGTTGTATTAGTATCACCTGGATAGGCAGTGTTCAGTGTATTGGTCAAGTCTGTATACACAGTATTCAATGTTGTATGGCACTAAAAGTTTTTTATTTCATATTTTAGGTCTACTCGAGCCTTTTGCAAGTACATCCCCTATTACACATACACTCACACCGCCTGTTCAAACTCTGACATCCTTTAAATATTTGTAATGTTCTTTTTTATCGCTATAGGAAAAAATTTGAAATATTGCAAATAATAAAATATTTGCAGATTTTTCAACTTTTGTTTGCAACGTAATGCTCATGGCCATACGGTATAGGAAAGACCACTTGGGTGGTCTCAGGACTTTTGTCTTAATGTCCCGAAGACCTAAATATTTTTAGAAAACTTTATGAGAGGCCATAAATTAGCACAACCGAACTAAGACCACAGGCTACGAGTACTTGAAGCAAGACAAGTGGCGTAGAGAAGGTCTAATATTTTTATACCAATTTTAAACCAATCCAATAGTACTTTTTAAAATATTTAAAACCGTAAGATTTTTATTTGGTGAAGTGACACACACCTTATATATTTCGAGAAAAATATTGCTATCTGGAGGTCTTTCAAAACCACGCAATTTATATTTTTATTTTTTGTCTACGACTAATAGTTTCTAAGATATTCGCTAAAATAAGTTTTCACCCCTTCGACATGTATGTTTGTAGATAAAAAAAAAAAAAAAAACGGTGTTGCAGTATCTTTAATAATAATGATTTATGAAACTTTGATGCAAATCTAGAAGCATCAAGATAAACATTCGTTACAATTTTTTACAATTACAAGAAAACTGTTCATATTTATTTACATAAGATGAGAAACATACATTAATTTAATAACTTAACGCCCTATGAATTAATTAACAAGGAAAATTTATGAAGTGTGCTCCGAATTTTTTTGTTAAATTTCATTCAAGTGTAGAGGAAGATAGCTAAAAAAAAATCTTAGAACGTAGCAAAGAACATGTCGTATTCATTTTTGAGAAACAAATTGTTAAAAATGCAAAAAATTTTGTCAATATCAACCCTATAAGTTGAACTTTTATTATAAAAACAATATGATGTAGTTCATAAAATATCAAACTGCGAATACTCTTGTCCCTATCCGACCACACTAGTGATTTGTTTATATTTCTTCGTTTTCTTTCGGTAAAAATTGTTTGTTTTTTCGGCGAAAAATAAAAAATCACTGGTGCATTTGGATGGAGGCAAAATTTTGTTCCTATGTCATGAAGAACCTTATGTAGGTACAGTAATACCTGGATTAGTATAACGATATTCTGGACTATTAAGTAATGATAAGTTGAGAAAAGGAAAGTTGTCATTACAATCATGAAGATTTTGTTTCTTGATACTTTTTGACAAAAAATGAATATTCCGAGGGCCAGATATTACTGCAAGATTATATACAGATATATTAAACTTAACTAAATTTTTGTACATTATCTAATTATAAATAACTTACACATGCCTCAAGATATTCAATTCTCCTTTCAAGTGTTGTAAGCTTTTCATTAAGAACAGCTATTCTTGATCTGCAAGACATATCTAACAAAAGAGAACATATTGATTATCTTTAATGAAGTAATTATATTTTCATGAAGGCCACAGAAAAGAAAGCATATGTTACATTTTCCATTTTCAAAATGCTCTTAACCAATTCCTGTATATCTACATATTTTTTAACTCTTACGCTACGGTGCTCTCAGAATTGAAAGAGCTCTTGATATTCTAATCGATACAGTTTTTATCGATATAATAAAAATATACATAGCAAAATTTAAGTGTATTGTTTAATGAACGATGGTAGATTATACGTAAATAAAGATATAAATAATTCTATGGTACAGAAAACGTCTATGTATGCTTTTATCAAATGATTGCTTCATTTTTTTAAGGAGTATATATACGCTCTTCGTTGCGAAAGGGTTAAAAGTATATAATTTTGCATCTGACAAGTTGTTCTTCTTTCTAAACTATGTCAGATTTACTAAACTAAACAAAAAGTAATAAACTATTAAGTGTGAAACAAGGAATCAAAAAATGTATCTAATAGAAAATTCAGGTTTTAAGATAATTTGAAGATTACATTTTTTTATATTGTTGAGTTCATTTTAATGTTAAAGACAATATATGTACATTAAAAATCTTAGATTTTTATATAATTTGTTATCTATAAAATTTACCCTTGCAAACCTACAATTTTTTCCTCAACCATTTTTTGATATTATTACAAATAATGAAGATATTTTGTGTGGTCTGTTAAATCAAAAAAGTTGAAATTTGAAATTATTTTTTTAAAAAATCGATTTCAAAAATTTAATTCTTTAGAAATTGAATCATCCTATTATTATATAGTTCTATCTGTGTTTGCATTTGTAAACACTTATTAAAACTAAACATTAGTTCCATAATTTTGAAACAATCGATATACATATAGAATATTAAGAATAAGGATTTATAAACTGTAAACCAGTACAGTACTTAATAAATAAACAAAAAAAATTCAGGTTAAGTTGTATGCTAAAAACAATGTTTCAAGAGTTATTTATTACAAATGTTCTTATTTGATAAAGTAGTAAAGTGCAGTGTATTTTATACAACTGCTAATGAAAATATAGAATAGATGAAAGTATAGAATCAATGTTTGGCAGATAATAAATGATATTGTAATTTCAAAATGCAAAAGAAAGGAATAAGGAATGCATGCTATCATAATACAGATTACTCAGATATATTTGAAAATTATATAAAACATTTGCTCTAGCAATATCAACAAAACAATTTACATTTTGTTAACATGTATCTTAAATATACTTTACCACTTTTATCAAATAACATCAACTGAAACTTTTTTGTTTATTTTAATCATTTTATTATGATAGACTTGGTCAAAATGTAATAGCAGTGTAAGGCAACCTAAATTGCAAGTGTGTACTGTTTAATTTTATTAGAAGAAACTATTTATAATTGCACATTTCTTATTAAAATGTATTTATGAGCATTTTAATAGGAAAATAAAATGTTTTAATAATGGTTATCTGCATGTATATTCTATTATAGTGACTATATGACTGATTACATGGATGGCCACTATAATAGACATACTTAGATCAAGGGTTATTATACATTCTCACATTTTGTAATTCCTATTTTAACACTCTAAATATATAGGGTATATAGCATATTTAGGTCACATAGATGAAAAAAGTTTATTATCTAATAATTATAAAAACTGTATAGTTTTTTTAATTTATGGCACTGCACAGTTGTTGAATGATAAACAAATGACTTATTAAAGAATGTTGCACTTATGACACATCCTCAAACATCAAAATATCATACTAGCATAATGGTGTTCTACTCTATTTTGAAAAAAATATGATTTTTTTAATCACTAATTTTCTTGATGTTGTCTTTTAGATAACTAGATTTAAGCCTTTGCGGACGAGTGTTGGCAAATAGCCGCCCAGGTCTTTTTCCCGTTGCAGACGCGTCGACAAATAGCTATCCAAGTCTGTGAAATTATCTTTCTAAGCGATAAGATGCGCAAGGTATAGTATACTAAATATTATTATATAAACGTTATCCTTCCTTTGTAAGAAAATGAGGGATTTTCAGCGGTGAAGTTTTTGTCGAATTGTCGAATGTGCAACGTGGCTCTGTCCGCAAAGGGTTAATGCAGCTTGAATTTTATTTACGGTTACACGAAACAACAGATTTTGTCTAATTCCTGTTATAAGTTTTTGTGAACAGAATGACTACAAATATGATGTACGATGTATTATATCTGGTTATGTTAGCAAATTAACAGCAGTCGATATCTGCTGCGAATCTATAAATAAAAGTAATAAAATTAAAGGTAAGTTTTTAAAGCCATTATAACCATTATTTCTGTGACTAAAAGTTTATATTACTACATAAGAAGCACTTTTCAATACACGTTATAATTTAAAGCTTCCTAAAATCATATGAACACTAAATGAAAATAATGTCAATCATATTTGTGCAAATATTGTATAACCATACTTAATGAAAATAAATCTTAGATTCTTTATTTCTTCTTAATAAAGCATTTTTGAATACAAGTTCATATAAACTTCTTTCATCTATTTGACTTTTGATTTTAAAAGATATTCTATACACATATATGTATACATTATTACAATGTAAAATCTTTCATTATTCTTGTTGTCTTTAAATGTCATTCAAATTTTCCTAAACTATGAAACAAATTTTTGTCACTAAATATCTTTATATTTAGTTAAATTTAAAGATTCAGTATAAAAACCAAATTTGTCTATTTTTTTTTTATAAACATTACAATAGAAAAGTAGTAAATTATAAATTAAAATATTTGATTTAATTACCAAAGGAATTGAGAAAGTCGGTTATCTTTTTGATGCTACCAGTTATAACTTCGATATATTCTCGATTTGCCCAGTCTTGTTGAATTTGCTTTTGGATAGCTTCTCTATGTACGGCAGCCATTTTTGTAGCGAGCAGCCAGTTTTGTCCGAGCAAAGTAATTAGTATAACATGTATCACAAGTTTGTCATCTATCAAAACAATAATATAAAGCAATCCTCAATGATAGTGATTACATGTTTTAAATTCAAACTCTTTGAATACGTTTACATATAATAAACACAAAACACATTCTACTGGTTAGAAATATTTTGTGAGTACGATCAACCAATGTGTAGTTTGACATTGTACATGTAAACATGCCTTTCAATTTATTCGTAAAATTAAATCGAGTCTCCTGTTATTTAACTGTATTAATACATTATTCGCATAAATTATATTTTTATTTTCCTCAAAAATAAGTAGCATAAAATACTTTTTTTTAAATTATGCTTTTGTAAAATTTATGCGAAATTAATAAATGTAAATATTGTCACAAAATCAAGTATCTTCTGTTGTAGAAAAAAATCATGTACAATTAAACTAAAGTTAGATTAAGTACAGAATAAATGATACATTTCTCTGAATTGTTGACTCGGTTGAATCTATACGAATACAATTTAGTAGATAAATTTAATAATTTACGTATATATCTGCACAAATTTTTAAAGAATCATTACATTGTAAGCACTATTTTCGTTTTTGCATAAATTTGATACATTGTATTATTTTTACTATAATACTAATAATTAATTTTATAAGGAATTTTATTTTGATATTTTATACCGTATATCATTTTTCTACAGTTCGTTTATTTAGAACTTAAATAACTAAAAATAATATTTTCTGAACATTCTGTTTAGCTATTAGTAATTTGCTATTATTTGAATGATTTATTTATGCTAAGTTATTTAAATACTTTATTTGTATTAAAGAGATAAATGTTTTTCACGTATAGTACTTCTGGTAGAAATTCACCAGTATGCGGTCACGGATTTCGCAATAGAGATGCAAATCAACGTATGTTAAACATAATTGACAATTTGTGTAAATATTTTTATTTTTCATCTAAATTAAATATAAAGTGATTTCTCATTTTGACTACATAGATACGAATTAATTAATTGAGAATAATCTATTAACAAAATAATAAAAATTTTTCACACCAATTATTATGAAGAAAATATATTCATAATAATAGTATATTTTAGAAAAAAAATAGTTAATTAGGTGCATGACGTTCATCGATAATAATAGTAATAATAATAATAATAATAATAATGTAATATTTACGTTAATATAATATTTTCCATTAATTTTTATTTAAATAAATATATCTACTAATAGAATATAATAAAATATTTATAAAAAATGTTTGTTACATGAAAATAGAAATTAAATGATTTTAAAAGCATTAAAAATATAAATAAGAATGCAGCAGTGTTCAAATGGTAAAATTTTTTATAGCTTATTTGGTAAAATGACATTTGTAGATCGATAACTATGTAGACTAATTGGCTTGTTCAATATTCTAATAATTTCTAACAATAAGTTTAAAAAGCAATTCAATTTTAAATAGTCCTTTAATAAAGTTTTTTAATCGGTATGAATAATATATCGTTAAATTTTATATCTAAAAACATAATTTTTGTTCTTATTCTAAAGTTTAATGTGTTACACGTATAAATGTATAAAATTTGTTTGTATATTATTTAGATTCATAACTTTATTGTTTTTATTAGGTATATATGTCATGTGAAATCGTACCTTTCTACAAGGGGTGTTATGACTTTGGGAAGATATTGTCTTTTGTCAATAGTTGACCGTACAACTACATTATCTAAAAAGTGGTGGATTCAGAATCGTGGAGCAAAATCATATTTATTACAAAGTACTTTTGTATCATTAAGTGTACCTCAGTTAAACAGGTAGAACATTCAAATACAAATTTATGTAATATTTGTAATAATTTTTCATTTAATAAAGGTATATTAATTTTCACTTATATTAATGTTTATTTTTATGTTATAAATTATATAAAATGTAAAAATGCCTTATAAGTTTAATATATGACAATCTTATTTTCTATTATAGAATCTTATTTTCATTATATTTAAAAATGTATTATCCTATAAAAAGTATGGTTGTTAAAGAAGCAAGTATTGGATTTTAGTTGTGAGCATTTTGATTTTGTTTCACGACAGTTGATTAACAATGATGAGAGTAACACATAAGTATTAAATATAAAATCATTTTTATTTTGCTCGGTTACCAATGAAAATTTTATATTATTAATAAATAATGGATTACAATATTTTATGTTACTAACTTGGTAAAATTAATGAATGTACTTGATCAGATGATGGGTAATAATCATTGAAAAGTTTTAATATTAATTTATGATATAATTAATCATATAAAAACTTAGTCTTTCTATATATCGATAACTATTTTATTCCTTACAAAATGTGTGAAAATCAGTAAATAATATTGGTCTGCGATTCAATGTAATTCAAAAGCAAACTGCTTGAAAGATACAATTACTAGTACATATGGTTAATTTCTTATATTATCTCATAACATTTATAAAAGTAGATGATTCCGTGTTTTTTATTTTATTTAATAATTATTATGTACATATCTTTTTGTTTTATCATTTAACGTTAATTTTGTTTTAAATCTTTTGTTTAAAATTTTTTATATATGTTTTATAAAAATATATACAGCAATCAAATATATTAATAAGTAAACAAACAATTTTATAGGTTCGATCGAAGGTTATTGACTTTTTCCTTATTTACAAATGTGGCAGCAACAAGTAAGTCTAAAAGCACAAGGGTACAGAAAAAGAATCGCTTGAGTTTGGAAAAGTCAGCACATTTACTACAGCATGCAACCGATCCAGTCGATTGGTATCCATGGTGTGATGAAGCTTTGGAAAAAGCGAAAAAGGAGGACAAATGTATTTTTTTATCCATCGGCTGTTCTACGTGCCACTGGTGCCATGTTATGGAAAAAGAATCGTTTAAAAACAGAGAAATTGCTGAAATAATGAATAAGAATTTTATTAATATAAAAGTAGACAAAGAAGAGAGACTAGATATCAATAGGATATACATGCCTTTTATACAAGCAAGTAATTGTGATTATACTGTATTCTAAACAAATATGGTATAGATTAAAAACTATTATTTAACATAGGCAAAAAGTGGTCATGATGGATTGCCAATAAATATCTTTCTTACTCCTGATTTAAAACCTATAAACGGAGGAACTTATTTTCCTCCAGAAGACACATTTGGACAAAGAGGATTTAAAACAGTTTTACTTAACATTGCTCAAAAGGTATAAATATTTTATTTTATTAAGAATTATTTGAAATAGAATAGGCATATGGTGTTTAATAATTGATCAATAAATAATTAACTTTATTCTATAGTGGAATCAATCCAGAACTAAAATTGCTGATGTTGGTTCTATTAATCTTGAAACTTTACAAAGTGTTTTTAAAATTCCACATGTGTCTGAGGTAAATTAGTAAATAATAAATTTCTGCATTTTTATTTAAGGTTTTGGTAATAAAGCTGTGTTTATTATCACATAATGGTTTCTTTATGTAGACAAATAAAATACCTTCACTGGAATGTAGTAATACATGTATTCAACAACTTTCAAGTGAATATGAATCCATGTTTTGTGGATTTGATTCTACATTTAATATGCAATCATCCAAATTTCTGCAACCAGCAAAGTTAAATTTCTTATTTCACATGTACACACGTCAATCCGATATGGAACTTGCTCAACATTGTTTGCATATGTGTGTGCATACTTTAAAGAAAATGTTTAATAGTGGCATTCATGATCACATAGGTCAGGTAAGAATTTTAATCCTCGCGTAACAAATAGTTTGATGATTTTATAAAGATAAGTGATGATTTTTGGGTTTACTTAAATTCCACCTTTTATTTCTGTGCAAATATTAAAATAAGTTAGTTGGAACAATTAATTTTTTAAATATTAAACATTCTTTTTATGAATGGTACAAACATACAGAATAAAAAAAATGAATTATTAATATTTCATAAACTATTAGTAGTCTGTATCATAAAGTAGGTAAAAGTTTATTCCGCATAAAGTGTTGTAAACTCTTTTAAAAATGAAAAAGATATTCAAAAAACTTGTAACAATATGAAATTTAATAAATAACATATTAATACCCACAATGCGGTTTTTGATAATGAAGATATATAGAATATTATTATATTTAAATAATTCAAATTCTAAAACATATTCATTTTTATACTTATTGTTTTTAAATTGACTACTGTAACAGATTCTTACAATACTAGTTTTTAAAAAATTCAAGCGTTACAGTCTAATAATCAATTTATAATAATGTTTACAATGTAAATCAATATTTATGCAAAAATTATATGTAACATGTAATGTTTATTTTTAACTAGGGCTTTTTTAGATATGCTACGGATGGGGAATGGCATATTCCTCATTTTAAAAAAATGTTATACGATCAGGGTCAGTTAATGAAATCTTATGCAGATGCATATCTTGTAACTAAAGATAATTTTTTTGCTGAAATTGTTGATGATATCGCTACATATGTAATAAGAGATCTTCGACATAAGGTATCACAAATATTTTGTCTTAAAAATGTATGTTTATGTTTATTATTTATTTTGTGTATTTTAGAAGGGTGGCTTTTATAGTGCTGAACATGCAGTTTCTTATTCTACACACGATGCAGAAGTAAAAAAGGCTTGTGATTTTTATGCGTGGACTGGTATAGAAATTAAATCACTTTTAGATAAAGAAGTTTTTAATGGAAACTATATCAAACTCTCTGATATTTTTTGTCACCATTTCAATCTAAAGGAGTTAAGAAATGTTAAATTGTATCAAGTACGTCATCTATTTTCAAAATAATATTATATAAGAAGATAAAATTGTAATGGGTCATATTTTTTATTTATTTGAAAGTAGAGAAAATAATTTTTTTTTACGAATGCACTTTATTAATACAGTATAAATTAGTTGATACAGATTTTATAGTGTAAATTAATTCAAATGCAGTATAATGGTACTATCTTATTTTTTTTAATATTTTGTGATACTCTAAATCTAAAATGTTACAAAATAATTACCTTTAATGATTTAAAAAATTTTGAAAAAGATACTCAAACATTTGTTTAAAAAGCAGATAATTCTGTCAACTGAAAATATTATTTAAAATAAAGTGTACCTAAGATTCATCTATTTTTAGATTCATCTATTACTACTTACAGTGGTAATTAAGTTATTAGCAAATCAATTTTAATAACGTTTTAATAATTAGTTTCTTTTTCATGACTTTTGTCTTTTGTTAACTATAAAACTTACATTTCCTATCCCATCTCTTGTTCTGTAGATTAAATAATTATGTACTTAATAAATTTTTATTTATTAGGCTCTACATGGAGAATTAGAAAGAAAAAATGTATTAATAATATGCAACGAAATTGAAAACACTGCTAAACATTTTAATTTTACCGTTGAAGAAACAAAGATGCATTTGAAGGAAGCATGTTCCATCTTATATAAAGCCAGATCTGCAAGGCCGCGACCTCACTTAGATGATAAAATTATTACAGCATGGAATGGTAAAGAGTTATGAACAATGTATTCTCTGTATTTGCTGTATGTTAGCACAATACTATTTTAATTGTTAAATTTATAAGCGACTTGAACGTAGGTCTTATGATAAGTGGTTTAGCTTTTGGAGGAGCGGCAATGGATAATAAGCAATACATTGAGTGTGCGGCAGATGCTGCGCAATTTATTAAGCAATATCTTTTCGATAAAACTAAAAATATGTTACTTCATAGTTGTTATCGCGGCGAAAAAGACGCGATTACACAACTGTGAGTATATTATTATTAAATTGTATAATGTAACATACATTTTAATATTATTGTTAATATCAAAAAATATAAATTTATAAGTATCGTACTTTTAGGAGTACACCGATACCTGGTTTTTTAGATGATTATGCGTTTGTTATAAAAGGATTGTTAGATTTGTATGACTCTAGTCTAAACGAGGAATGGCTGGAATTTGCTGAGAAGTTACAAGATCTTCAAGATCAATTTTTTTGGGACAATACAAATGGTGGATATTTTTCAACAATGTCAAATAATCCCAGCACAATTCTCAAACTTAAGGAAGGTATGTTTGAGATCTTTAAGATATTTTTAGTTCGACGATCAAAATTGTCATGGTTTTATACCATACACGTGGTACTTGTGGTCGCATTAAGCAATGAAATCAACGAAACCAACATTCTGCAGTAAAGCTGAACGTATCCAAATATTTATAGCAGACCCTGCTCAATGTTTCATTATATTCAGCCGTTAAGTTCATCAAGCTGTGGTAGTTGCGGTTACGCTTTTAATATTAGGCTATAACATGAGTGAAAGAGAAAGATCGAATATGTATTTTAAGATTTATAATATCATATATAGCTAATGACGGAGTCGAACCAGCCGGTAACTCAATTGCCGCTGAAAATTTACTGAGATTGGCAGATTACTTGGATCGTAGTGAACTCAAGGATAAAGCTGTGCATCTTTTTGGAGCATTTAGGCATTTGCTGATGGAAAGACCTGTTGCAATTCCACAGCTAGTATCGGCTCTCGTTCGCTACCACGATGATGCAACACACGTGCGTGTTAACTTACATGTATAGAGCATACTAAGTATTCTCAGAAATTTGATAAGCTTTTGAAACGATTGCATGTGAATTTCGTGTTTCAGATTTATGTGACTGGAAAGCGGGGAGCCAAGGATACCAATGATTTACTTCGTGTTATATATAAACGTCTGATACCCAGCAGGATTCTTCTCTTAATTGATCACGATGAAACGAGTAGTATGTTATTTCGTAGAAACGAACGTTTCAATAATCTGAAGCCTGTAACTAGTCGAGCAACTGCTTATGTATGCAAACATTGCATGTGTTCTTTGCCCATTACGAGCCCTGAACAATTAGCAACGTTGTTAGATGAACAGCGATAAAGCAAAAAAAAAATACAATAATGTTACCGATTAGTAATTAAATTCAATGAAAAAAACGATATTAAATGGAAAGTGGCGGAAATTTGTTTGATAGACAAGTATACGTGTAATAAAACTGAACGAATCTCGTCAACCTATTTTGTATTGTATTATATATAGCAACAGTATCAATGTTATCGTTATTAAGGATAATAATACTTGTTGAATGTACTTGTAAATGTTTTTTGTTTTAATAAAGCGAATACATAAAATTTATACACCGTTCATTTTTCAAAAATCACACCCTATGATTAGAAGTGATCATAAATACGATACCGTATTTATACACTAAAATAAGTATAATCATGTTACAAACGGAGACAGCACAACCTGTTTTCGCATAACGGTTTTTGATCATTGACGGACTTTTGTTGGAGCGATACATAATACGGTGTCTACCGCAAAATCTCGTGTTGAATTCCAACCGAAAATAGACGCAGTATATAAACCACTAGAGAAGGAGAGAGATTGGAAGAGACGTTGGGAGAAGAAAGGGGGAAGGAAGCTGAAATAAAAAGGACCAGAAGTTTAAGCTTAAGAAATTAACATAAATGAACAGTTTTTTTTTTTTTTTTTTTTTT
>SMSQ01026257.1:2035-19674 GCA_019453375.1 Ctenoplectra terminalis
GTATATTTGTTTATATTTGTTTTAATTAAAATTCTTTATTTCTTTTTTTCAACATTTATATTTCTTGAAATGCACAGAGACGTTAAATTTTGGACAGCGTACTATGTGTGATACAAACTGATTTATTTTATTTTATTTATATAATATGTTACTCGTGTCCAGGTAAATCTGAAAATATTCCAGGTTTGAAATAATTATATATATATATATTTTTTTTTAAACCATACAGTTTAACAAATCACGCTTTCCTATAATTTATCGAAGCATAAAAATTATAACGTTTCTGTCTTCAATGTGCATCGAACAATTTATAAGTCCAGCGTGTTAAAAAAAATATATATATTATTTCCGTCGGAAACCAAAGTGAAATATTGCATCGGTTTAAATTCTCGTATCATAATTTCACGTAGTGTCCTTGATTAGATGCAGAGTAACGGCCTCCAGTTGGTAAAACTATTTCTTTTTAAGTCAAACGAATAATTTTCCGACATTGCAGTGACATTGCACGCGATTCGTTAAAGATCATTTGTGTAATTTATATTTCGCGTGCTGTTTCGAAACTGTGGCGATTTCGTGTATTGATTTTTCACCGAGGAACGGTGCTTACATGCGAAAAATTCCAACGACGTGGACAAAGCGCGAAAGATTATTTACTTTTACGCGAGATCCTGCATAAATCACACGACTCGCTGTGATCAATTGGGCNTCTTTTTTTCAACATTTATATTTCTTGAAATGCACAGAGACGTTAAATTTTGGACAGCGTACTATGTGTGATACAAACTGATTTATTTTATTTTATTTATATAATATGTTACTCGTGTCTAGGTAAATCTGAAAATATTCCAGGTTTGAAATAATTATATATATATATATATATTTTTTTTTTTAAACCATACAGTTTAACAAATCACGCTTTCCTATAATTTATCGAAGCATAAAAATTATAACGTTTCTGTCTTCAATGTGCATCGAACAATTTATAAGTCCAGCGTGTTAAAAAAAATATATATATTATTTCCGTCGGAAACCAAAGTGAAATATTGCATCGGTTTAAATTCTCGTATCATAATTTCACGTAGTGTCCTTGATTAGATGCAGAGTAACGGCCTCCAGTTGGTAAAACTATTTCTTTTTAAATCAAACGAATAATTTTCCGACGTTGCAGTGACATTGCACGCGATTCGTTAAAGATCATTTGTGTAATTTATATTTCGCGTGCTGTTTCGAAACTGTGGCGATTTCGTGTATTGATTTTTCACCGAGGAACGGTGCTTACATGCGAAAAATTCCAACGACGTGGACAAAGCGCGAAAGATTATTTACTTTTACGCGAGATCCTGCATAAATCACACGACTCGCTGTGATCAATTGGGCAATTATTGAATTCGCATTTAGAATGTGTTCGGGTTAAAATATTGCTGGACGAAAGCTCGTCGGAATTCGTTTAGTATCAATGTAGGCCATTCTATTCGTTCCTTCTCTTAATTCTTCTTTTCTTGTTAATATTTGTGTTATTGATAAATGTTACATATTCTCTGTATCTGTGGTTCTGTCGTGTAACAAAAATGATAAATTACTTTTTCGGTGTTACTATATTACGGGAACCTTAAAGACTTTTATACGATATTTTACAATTTTATTAACATTAATTTGTATTTAAATTTAGCTGCATACTTTTAAAATTTCAGATATATTAATGTATAAACAATGTATCCGTGGATTAATAGAAGAAAGCAAAGTTTTCATTTTCTGTAAATTATAGAACATACTATCAGAATTTTCTAATAATCGTTACCATTATCGATACAACAAATCATTACGAATTACAGATCAATCTAAAAATCTCTATAAATAACCACTAAAGCACTATTACTTATACGATATTAAACGCTACTTCCAAATGGCCGATTAATTTATCTTCAAATTAAATCATCAATTAACCTTACAACTCGTCATAACTCAAAAAACAACATTAAATGCTTGAAAGATCCTTAATAAATTCTTTCCACCATTATAATAATAAAAATCTACAACCTCCCATAAACTAACCCGACAAGAATACAAAATAATTATAAAAATAAAAAATAGGAGCATACAAAATTCCCCAATCGAATCTTTCGCAAGTAACGCCTCAAAATTCATAGAAACCTGCAAAACTTTCTCTCTAATTGACGGATTGGATTACAGGTGAGCCCCAGCTTAAAAAGATTCGCCGTGTCGCCGGTGAACGCGATAGATTTAACCGCCACGTTGAGCTTCTACACGGAGTTTCTGACCGAGTCCAGCCTGTATCTCGAAGTCCTGTCGATAGCTCGTGTCCTGCGACTCTTCAAGCTGACGAGACACTCGCCGGGGCTTAGAATACTGATCCATACGTTCAAAGCGTCCGCGAAGGAGCTAGCGTTGCTAGTTTTCTTTCTCGTTCTTGGCATCGTCGTGTTCGCCAGTCTCATCTTCTACGCGGAACGTCTTCAAGTAAGTTTGTTACACAGAATTGGAAGTGATACCGTTCTCGAAGCCGCAATGCTTACCCTTCCTTCATGAAAAGTACGCCGGCTGCAGGATTTCCGGATCGTGTAAACTCGATGATGGAACGTTGTAATTGGGAAAGGAGTTTACTCCCGCCCACTTCGTAAAAATAAGAAACCGAGGCTAAGTTTTGTTCGATGGAAGCTTTGTTCTGCGGGTAGAATCAATTGCAAAAGTTTTACTATGTACTCGGTTAATTGGAGGAATTTCCAGAGTGTTTTTTTTGTGATAGAATTTATCTAAAGGAGAGCTTGAGATCGAAAATACGCATTGTTAGACGTCGAGCTCTTATAATTATATATTTTCGTTAGTCTGTTCATTCGGAATTTGATATCTTAATTTTGGTTTAATTTTTTTATGATATTTAAGGTCGAATCAATCACTTAAATGGATTACGAGTGACGCAAAACTTTCAATTGCGGTTGAAAATTAACTTATTGTTATTGTATCACAGATATTCAATTTATGCAAACATGAATAAAATAAAATTTTT
This sequence comes from Ctenoplectra terminalis, assembly GCA_019453375.1. Lineage (NCBI taxonomy): Eukaryota > Metazoa > Arthropoda > Insecta > Hymenoptera > Apidae > Ctenoplectra > Ctenoplectra terminalis. The sequence goes on from SMSQ01026257.1 coordinate 5,061, forward strand.
ACATAATTTTCAACAAATGAATAGAGGACTTTTTAAAATATTATATCAGATTATAAATATTAATATTTATCATATTATATATTCATAAATTTATTTATTCAAAATAATGTTTCAACGTTTAGATCCATAAATCTTAGACTGATCCTTTCTATATCGTTTTTGGCTCGTAGGAAAACCCGCATAACGACTTTGACAGTATACCACATGGTCTCTGGTGGGCTTTGGTGACCATGACGACAGTTGGTTACGGCGATATGACACCAAAAACCTTTCCAGGTATGTTCATCGGGGGACTGTGCGCCATTGCAGGCGTTTTAGCTATCGCTCTTCCGGTTCCTGTTATCGTCAGCAACTTCTCGATGTTTTATTCTCATACACAGGTTTGTATCTCGTTTTAAAAACCTATTTTTTTCCTTTTCTTTTCTCTGGACAACATACAAAATGTATCACAAAATTCTACAGACTATTTATAAAAAACATTTTATTTTAAACTGAAATTAAAATACACGAGAAAACAACATCGATACTAGTGATTGCGCAAGGCTTAACTCTTTGAAGCTTGGTGGGATTAAAAGTGTCCTACCTTTTTAATACCTAAATATGCATAGTGGGACATAAATAGTCCCTAACTGTGTTAAATTCGTGAATTAATGTAAACCACTGTGCTATGGATAATTTTTAATTTTCAAGATGGTATAGAAAATATTGTTGTATGCATATTTAGGTATTGATAAGATGGGACGCTTAAAACCCTACTATGCTTCAAAGAGTTAATGGACAACTACGATGAATCGGTAATACATAAAGAGTTATGTCAGATAAATTGTGAAAATTGAGAAAAGTTTATAAAAGTTCAATTGCCCGGAACGTCTGGACCATTCGTTTGAGCTTCACGATTTCCATAAAGCGATATCGTTGCACAAGTAAACCTAATAGATTCGAGATATACATACGTATACCGAAATCTGCACTTCTGAGAGTCTAGTTTATCTACAAGACGATATCGTTGCACAAATATATGTAGAAACTTGGAGATAATACGGCCAAGGATTGCAATTTCGAGACCTTAGTTTACTCATAATTAGCTAATTATACAAAGACCAACAACGTAGTCTTGTATATTGACTTTGTTTATATTTGAACTGCATTTAATTTTATCCCGTTGTATAGCCTCGTTTTATTTTATTTTAATATATTAGAGTTAACGATTGTTCACATCCCAGAAACTCAGAACTGTGAATAAAACTTTGCAAGTTTTACTAGTTTCTTTGCCTCAGATAAATCTATTTAACATTCGCAGAGATATTCTATTTCTTTTTTGTGTAATTATTATAAATATTAATACACAAAACTATAAATAAGAGTTTCCCTAATTCGTAAATCAATTTTCACTAATTTCATCATTTCTTTCGTGTTTATTCCTTTAAATTCTTTTATCACAATTCAGAAAGTGATTTCATAAACTGTTTCGAATATTTAATAAATCTCCTGTCGGACAGAATTTTTAACGCAAGAGGAAGTTGTCACGCCAACGCGAGAAGATTTTCTTTTTTCATCGGATTAAGTTGCTCGGACTGGTCGAGTCTGTGTATGGTGAATACGTGTCAACCGAGAATACGGAAGCGGAAGTCCATTCAGCCGCGCGACATGTAAACTTTTGCACTTTTCACCAGCCAATTTGAAACTTCTCCCCGAGAAGAAGTTTCGTTCGGTGTCAATTTTTTATACATCCGTTGAACCGACGCGGATACGTATTCGAAACTGACACAGTTGTACGCCATCCAATTAACCCTCTGACTTGGCACGGATAAAGCATCCGTTGTGCACAGCCGAGTTATCAATCTTTGTTTGTTTAAAGAAAAGCAATATCTTGTCTCTCGACAGTTCTGGTCAATATTTAGATACACTTCTCTCGGAAACTGTAAGTAATTTTAAACCTCAAACCTTTTTGCTACCTGTCGATATTTCGTTATAAAAATAAACTTTTCATCATTTTTTATAAAGCATATAATTTTATCGCCACTCTTTTCCACATCTGAAAATTAATCAAAAATTCATTCTCCACTCAGACATTCGTTACCAGACAAAGCTTCGGAATCATATTTCGATTTATTTCATTCGATTCGTCTCGACAGCCTTTTTTCTGCGATATGAAAAAGTTACAGCTATCAATTAAAAAATAAAAAAAAAAAACTCGCGTTACCGTTATTCCGTGAAAACTATTTTATGTGAAAATTTTATTCAAGTTATCATATCGCGTACAAGAAAAAAAGAAAATTGTAAAATGTTATTCTTTTTTATTTCTCTTTTAATCCTACTATTTGCGAAAAAAATTGTGGGAGAGAATTGTGGGAAATGTGTGATTTGGAAAAATAGAGAAAATAGAGAAGAGATCTGTTAATAATTAATAATTCGCCATTAATTGGTACGAAACACGAAAGAAATATGTAATGAATATTAAAAAAAAAATGTACTGTTGGAAACAGATACATTTTACAATATATGTATATAAATTAAAAAATACATTTTCACAACCTTTCAACGACGGAAACAAATTTCTATCTGAGACCTACTTTTTTAACAATTCCCTACAAAAATGTACGTTTGCACAAAATTTGCAACAATTTTTTTCCGAGTGCCTACTAGACGCCAATAGTAGTCAAAGGATTAATCGGGAGCAGAATATTCTAGATCGCTGGCGAGATCGCGAACGGATACCGTGAGCCCTTGGCCGTCTAGGAAGTTTGGTATTAAACGTTTTATCTCTGTCAAGATTAGACCAGGATTCGGTGCTCGTGAGTTTAAGGAAACTTGAAAGTTCCCTTCGCGAGAGCAAACATTTGAAAAGTTCTTTGGAAAACACCGTGAAAATTAAACGCTTAAAGCTTGCACGCCTTTTATTTCGTCTGCTCCGAGAATTTTTCGTGACGACGTATTTGATCTTCTGGCAAGAGAATAACGAAAACGCGAAGAAGGAAAGATATATTAATGAAATAGAATTAAGTTTGGATGAGATAATGCGAATTGATGAGTCGATGACAAAAGATATGATTGTTGATGAAAGAATTGGATTATTTGAGTAGATAAAAAATTGTATAATAAGAATTGAAGCCAATATTTTTTTATACCAATATATAAACGAAAGAATAAGAAGTTAAACAAAATTATGTGTAACAAATTTATATATAAAATTATGATAATTTTAGTGGAGAAAAATAAATGATTCCAGGCTCGTAGCAAATTACCAAAACAAAAGCGAAGAATACTTCCAGCAGAAGTGCCAAGACGGTCGAGATGTTTGAGTAATCAAGATTCAAGTGATATTCAGCAACTTACTCCCAATACCTTACCCAAGTCACTGAGACCGAGGCCACCGACCATAGGATTGGAGAACATTTTAAATTTGCAGGTACTGTGTGTAATTAAAAGTACAGTTTCAATTAACCTTTCGAACGGTATCCTTTTTTCTTCTACAGTTAATATTTGGTTAATTTTTTTTTTTTNTTCATATTACTCTGTTATTTTAATAATATTCGTATCATTCTATTATTTTAATAATATTCATATTATTCTATTATTTTAATAATATTCATATTAATCTATTAATTATTAGCGTCAATAATTACCAAGTTACATTTTAATCTGAATTTCTTCCAAGTAATCTAGCGTTAAATATTTTTCTATCACTGATTATTAAATACTCACAAAAACATAGGTGAATTATTGAAATTAACTTTGAATAAATATTTCAATGTATTCAATATAATTGTTCGTTAATATAATTTTACGGATCATAGGAGATTATTAATTACCGTGCTCACTTTCTTGGAACCTAAATTTTGCACACATCAAAGTGGAAGATCCTACTTTAATCATCCTGTACGTTCTAAACGCGTGCACTAATTGAACGTTTCTGAACCACGTGTTTATATTTTTTTTTTCTCGCGTTTTCTTTTCCACAGCCTAACATCGTGATAAATTTACCGCAAGAGTCCACTGTCGCGGGAACCATAAATTCTGACAGAACGGATTCTCCTCGCCTTACCAGCAACAATCCCGTGAAAAATGGCAAAGCAGTTGATGGGACCGTGGATGACACGTTCCAAGAGGAGGAGACCAAAAAAGGAAGTTCGTTTTCAGAAGCTTGTAAAGACATACCTCATACTTGCATCGTCGTGTCAGAAAAATCAGAATCAATGTGAAATCGATACTTCAAATAAATCTTTTGCTGATAATGGTTGGATAAACGTCTTGTATAGCGTTATAAATTTTGTTTCTTTCAGTTGCAGTTCATATCTTGTTCCATTCTTCTTTTTCAGCAATTTTTATACGATTTCACGCGATTAATAAAATCATAATGTGAATATTGGAGTTGCTATCTCGATGTAAGCATGTTTTACTTTCGAAACATAGAGTAGACCGAGGCGAATCGAAACAGAATAAGAATTCAGTCGAAAGAAAGATTTCTAAGTTTAGAAAAATGATTCGTTATTAATGCTTAAATTAAATGGGTATTAATTACCAATTTCTAATAAAAAAATTAACTTTCCAAATATCGACCACTATTTTTTCAACGTCGAAGGAAAATGATCCGATTCGTCTTAGTTTACCCTAAATCGATCATTCTAAATATCCTGTGCGCAAAGATAAAGCGATTTAACCAGAGAAGACTTGGTCAGAATTAGAATAATTTAGCTAACGTAACAGATTCTCTGATCTAAAGACGACTCAGCTGCTTACGTCACTGTGTAACCGACCTATTTACCGAATGGTGAGTGATCAATCGCGTTCGAATAAAAATGAAAGTAGGTGAGAAGAGACGCACAATGGCCAACCATGGACGTCGACACGAAATTATTCGCGTTGCGTCGTTCGGCTCGATGCCTGGCTTCGTACATTGTTGTTATTTTACTCGAAAACACCGGAAATCTTAACCCATTTCCCTTGGAATTATCTTTCTCTCGAAATAAAGGTTCCTTTTTCCTCTCCACAATGATACTGAATTCAATAGCACGGCTCGAATTTACTCGGATTACTCTTGGAACATGTGTATAGATCAGTTTCCTGGATTACTACCTCTTTCTATCCATAAAAATCTTCTCAGCGGTACGATCTTTAAAAAATTGTTTTTAAATTTAATTACACAACGACGCGAGAACATATTATCGAATAGAATCTATGCGATAAGCTTTCATTTTATACGGTTACCCTTCCGGGAGGAAAATGGCGAACGTATCTGACGATTTATATTTAAAGGTTAGGTTCGGTAATATCATAGATTAACTCGTGAACGAATTTAAAAGAAATGATAATAAATATACGTAGGAGCAATTACAGATATTTAATATCTTAGGAATCGTATGAAACTCTTTAAATGAAAACAGCAACTTAGAAACCAATAATTCTTGCTAAGATCTCCATTTTCTAGAAGTTTACGATTTAATCACCCTGTTGTGGCTCTGATTAATCCGATTCTCTGAAAATTTACAATAAATTCTATAATTAACTGCATGGTTTGAAATTCTTGTACGCAAAAATGAATTTCTTCAGTTTTTTTCTGGTTTCGTTAATTTTACGTATACGAGGTCTGGTATAATTTTGTTGATGCGGTAATTTAGCTCTCGTTCAGTGGACGATACACGTTCTCGTATATTTAGTCCACAGACTGTATGATACTTTATTTATACGCGGGTACTCACACGGCTCCAGAGTTTTCGCAAATGCGTCACTGTTTCTACTCTCTGAATATTTAAACGTTGAAGTCAGCGAATGCTGAAAGGATATGACGAGTTTAAAAAGGGGCAACTCGATTAAACTAGCAAAGAGAAGTAGAAAAAGGTTCGTAGAAAGTGGGTAGAAATATTTTTTAAACATTTAAGCTACTTTTATCTTCCTTTGCCGTCTGTTGCTGCAAATTTAACATTATTTAGAGTGCGAAAAGAATTATACTCTTTTAAATTGTACTAATTACTGTTCATTTAAATATGAAACTTGAATTATTTATACACGATCGAACGTTAGTGTTATTATTTTTTTTGTTCTTTTAATTTCATTTTGAAAATTACACGCAGCAACTCGAAGCGTGTTAAAAATTTATTTGGTAGCTTTTACGAAGAAAATTATACGCAAAGAGATATATTAGTTTACGTAAACGTGAAATAAATAATTTACTCTGTCTTATTTATTATTTCATATAAATAGAAAGTAATCTATCCTGTAATTACAAATAATCATATTTATAAACTCATATCATTCGTTAAAATTAATTGAACAATTTTGTTGATGAATTTATCAATAATTTACGAGATTTAGAATGATTTCACGTTACTTGAGAAATACAAGCGATATCGAAGGTTTTTTAAAGGAAACATATTTTAAACTAAAAAACAATACACTCAGAATTATTGATCCAACGAATTATAGTAATATATTGTATAATCTACAATTTGCAGATAACATACTAAAAATATATAGACGTCCATACACGGAATTTATTTCTTATTTTTATGTTGACTTCTTTTCATTTAATACTGTGTACCTTCCTCTTTCACTTTTATGTTTGTCCGTTTCTCGTACATTTGATGCGAACTTGGCGCTCCGCGCCTTTCATTACTCTGCATGTTATAAAAAGTGTCTTTAAAAAAAATGAGTAATTTGAAAAATGAAAATAAATGGAAATTCTCTTCATATGAAAGACACGTATGTAAAAGAGCGCAAAGTATTCAAGAAATTTTCAGAGATATTAATATCTGTCTTCATTGGTATACATTTTTTTAAATTTGCAAACTTAAAAATTTTTTTCGGTAAATGACCGGCTCCTAATAAATGTTAAAAAAAAATTTCTTCTCCATGAAAATGTAAGGATCGAATTATTATATATATGAATATATTTTACAACGTTGTGATACTATTATTCCTGTTCGTATTTTTTCATAACATATCTGTATAAGATCCTGTGTTTAATTTTGATCGATAGAACGATTCACATTCCGTATGAAAACATGATTCCTCACGGAACACCTTGTATATTAATAAACTATTTTATTGGCAATATGCTAGAACCGGCTCATTCATTCTGAAGCGAATGAAATCTCCACCGTTTACGAGATGAATGCAAATGACCGAAAAAAGACAAAGAGAAGTGAAAACGTGGAGATAAAATTCTATGAAAAAAATAACAAAAAAGCGAGAAACGTTAACGACGAGCAGGCAATGTAGTATGAAATTTACCAGAGATAATTCTGGATTTAGTTAGAAACAAACGAAAATCTTTTTCAATATTCTGTAAAAAGAATAAAACGAAAGAAACCTAAAATTTATCTCGCGTAACCAATGCAATTATTAATAACCGTTTGAGCGAACAAAATCGTAGAATAAATAGCAGCTAAGTAAAAAGAAAAAAATTTATAGGAAGAGTAAAAGCTGTCAGGAAAAAGAAAATAAATATTTTCATTCTATAAAAGTACATCTCTTATGCGCCTTTATTTCGTCGCATCTTATCTTTATCTGGAAAATGTGTTGAAATGATACGTCTGTTTCGTCGAAATGAAGTAGAAGACCGCTCTTGTCCGTGGGGCTTGCATAAAATGAAATTATACCGAAAGAATTCGAAGCTTGTGAGAAAACAAAGAGGAAAGACGATGCAGTTTTAGTGCAGTCGCTCAGAGTTTTCCCTTAAAAAACGAACGTCTGTCACTAAAGCAAGCCGGATCGCCAGTAGAATGAGCACAATCAAGAAAACGAATCGCCCTAAATTTTTTACAACACTAGAGGAAGGAATACAAGAATCCAATCGAGCCACAATGAAAGTAGAGAATTGAATCTTTTACTTCAGCCGCCTCAGACTTTCATCTTCGTCTTCAGAATTTCGTTTTCAACGATTGTCTTACGGTTTCTCTTCGCGGTTTGACAACAAAGAGTGTCGTTCAAATGGAATAAGTGGATAAATAATTTGTATGAAATTATGATAACCTTTAACGAATAAACATTCTGTTTTCCCTTTTATTTTCACAGGTCTTAAGTAAGTCAATTGTTTTGCAAGTTTTTACACTACGATTGTTTACAATGGGATAATAACTCGAATTCTATTGAAATATCGATAACATCTTGGATTCGATGAATAATATTTTTGTTAAAGGGCGCCAGAATTACGACGATAATATTTATTAGGAATTGTAATCAACGATGTGGATAGAATTATGGTTTGCATGGAAATAATTAATATTTAAATATCTAATAATGGAGCATATGGAAATTAGCCATCATTACGTTCTCAGCAAAGATAACCTAGTGTAACATGATTCGTACGATAGCATGCTAATTATAATTTACATAATTAGATAATAGTTCGGTATTAAAGCCACCGTAAAAAAAACAGTTTAAAATTCGTTCAACTCCCTTTGCTTTGCTAATTAATAAATCATGTAAATTGTGGATGAGACTTTGAATAATAAGAAAATACATGTAGACAAAAGAATTGATAATTTATCGCGCGTCGATGAAAATTTAGAATTTAAATCGGAATGTATGAAGCATGAAAAAATATGTTTTTAATTCTTGAACATTTTCTGAGATTTCTGTGAGGTAAAAAAAAAAATGTATAAGCGGTTTAAAGTTAATAATGCAGTGGGTTTGTGAAGAACCGTCTTCCTCTTTCTCTTTTTCCGATTTCCTCCGCGCTGTCTATCTTATTTTCTTGCTTTCTTCCTCTTCCGTTTCCATTATTTTTTTTTTTTTTTTACCTCTCCTGTTTTCTTCCCCTTCCTTTGATTCATTTTTCTATTCCTTTTCTTTCAAAGTTTTCTCTCGTTTTTTCCTCGGAAAGAAATAGCTTGGGTATTTCTAACATAGTAAAGTAATTGTACTAAATAGTTAAAATCCAAATAGTTGCTTCGTCTTCAATATTTCTATTAAATTAATCCAAGAAATATTAGTTGTGCGCAACGCAGATATTTACATTAAAATTTTATTGGATCGTTGTTCGTTCGCTGAAACTACGATGTATTAATTTTATAAAACAAACGGTCGTGTTTGCAGAGAGGTATAAATATTTAAATTCAGAGCGCTGAAAATTTGAGAAAAGATTTTTAATATTCGTGTCATGCCCTTGCTATATGTAATATTATAAAAAAAGAAGAAAAACTGTAGCGTTTTAAAATGTGTGACGAGGATATTTTAATTCCGAGTTATGCTAACGTTAATGAGAACTATCAACCCGAAGTCATTTGCATTCCTCCACAGACTTTTTAATACGACTTTTTAAACTCGATATTAAGATTTTCCTACGAATTTAATTATCATCAAAGTCGCAACATTCGTTACAAAAATTAATAAGCACCAGAGAACCACGCTTACCAATATTTTCGTAATGATAAATATTTTATTAAAACCTTCCTAATACAACAAACTCGTTATCAAACAGCCAAATAACACGATTTAACGTACAACAACAACAAAAAATTCCAACTCGAAACCTCGACGCCCGAAAAAAAAACTAACCAACTTCTCGAGTTTCTTAATTCTTTCAAACACACCGTTCCCGTTTCCCTCAAATTGAACGTCCGAAACAAAAACCCTTCTCTTCTACAAAATTTCCCACGAAGAAACATCGCGATTCGGCGGCACAATGGGCCCTCTTCGCCAATGGAAGGCACTTCCTGCGCGCCGCATGGGTTTCCCTACCCCTGGCCGCAAAGGGAAACAGAAGCGGCGGGCAGAAGGAACAAAAACTGCAGAAAAAGAAGAAGGGAAAGGCTGAAGAAAAGAAAGCAAAAAAAAAAAAATGGAAAAGAAAGGGAGAGAAAGGCACAAGACGAAGAAGGAAGCGAAATGAAACTTTAATCACCGATTCAAACGCGAGGAGATTCAGAGGGCGAAGCAAGGTTGACGCGGGTGGCGTCGTCAGGGCGCAAGCGTAAGGCATCGACCGGTAGGGCAGTTTGCTCAGGGGCAGAGGAGATACAGAGAGAGAAAGAGAGCACCCATCCCTCTCTTCGCCCTTTAGCCACCGTCACAGGCCCCCCGGGTGCACCTTTGAACCTCTTCTAACGTGATGCGCGAGTAAACGCAGCTTCCTCCACCCCTACGTGCACGCGTATCGCTTCCAGACTCTCCTTATGTCTCGGTTATTTTCTTCTTTTGCGGCCTCCATTCGCGGACCATTCCGCGTCCCGTCACAGAGCCTACGGCTCCCAGAACCTCCCCGTTGGACGTCTGGCCTTTTCTAAGGCCGGTTTACCTTCTCGTCGCGCGCGTCCGTCACCGCGTCCAGATGAATTACGAGGGACAAGAGAGCCACCCGCTCTGCCCCCGCTTTTCGATTTTTCTTTGACAACGCCGCTAGATTTGCCATGCCACCCTCTCTGTTCTCCTCGTTTCGCTTTCTTGATCTTTTAACCCTTCAGGAACGGTGCGACCAGCTAAGACGAGCACCTGCAGCTTGATCGCTGTATTTTTTTCTTCCTTTTTCCTTTTCTTTCTTTTTTTTTTTTTTTCTTTTTTTAACGCTGCCGGGGAACTGTCCGAGGATCACGAGCTTCCTGACGGGGAATCTCGTTCGGGGATTTCCGAGGGTTAATTGGCAGATGTTTACCGTGCAAAGAATGAGAACGATAGAGGATTGTTTATGTTTGCCGGTTTACTTACACTTTATTATCCTCGCCGAGCCCCTTGATAGGTTGATTTAAAACGTTTGCGGAGAAATTAAAGAGACTAGATTTTTTTCGTGTTTCCTATTTTTTTTTTTTAGTTTGGAGGAGTTTCGGGGCGAGATTCGATCGAATATGATTCTTGGTATTTAATTTTTCTTATGTGATTTTTATATTTATTTCGTAGGATGTTTGTGGTATTTATTCAATTTTATCTGGTGGATTCTTTTTTATTTTTGTTTTTTTGTGAAATTGATTCTAAAATTGATTTAATTAGAACTTAGGTACGGTGAGTGTAGTGTTTTATAAATGATTCATTTTTGGCATTGTTGGCTTTGTTGTCTTGAAGAAATATCGTTATTAATTTAATTAAAGTCTTCTTTAACTCCACGGCATTGTATTCTGGGTCATTTTCTTGCTGCTTAGTCACATAATTCTCAGACTCTTTCAACTGTCCTTTTTTGCACCGTTGTTCAACGGAGACACTATATGGTCGGAAGGATAAGAGAAGAATAAGGAGCGAAAAGTGCATTACTCCTTGAAATTCACCATTCTCTTCTTTTTCTTCTCTGACCACCGAAAGAAAACGACAGCTTCGCTGCTGTGCATTCTTTTTTTTTGTTCTTGTATTCTGCATATTTTGAAAGCTTTGTCTCCCAAAAAGTTCTTTCGATTATCGTCCAAACTATTTGTCCAACTAAGAATTAAAAAGACGTTCGCAACCCTTGAATCGCTACAATTTTTTTTTAAACGACTCATAAATAACAATAAAGTACAAATTATTTTTTAAACCATAGTTGATCGAATCAGTAATTATACCAGATTATATACTAATTAAAAATAAAACCTTCCCTAACTAAAACATTAATATCACCAATCTCAATTTAATATAAACCGAAACGATTAAATTATAAATTTTCACTAATTACTACTTCATCTTATAACTGTTTAAAAACTAAATTTTTTCATGCCTCTACTCTCGTTTCACGTATTATGAAGTAAAAAATTGATTAAAGTGTTTTATGCAACACTTATGAAACCCTGTAAAAAATTATGAACGAATGAGGTAACAGGAAGACCGTACATATTTCAAGATGCAGTAAAAAGAATGCCATTAAATACACGCTACGTTTATGCACATTTTTCACAGTTATATTTTTCGCACAGCCTTGTTCGCGATACGCCAAGATAGCTTCTAATTATACCAAAGAAGGAAACTTATTTTTCTGCTCCTTTTTTTTTTTGCGGGATTAATTAAACGCGAACAGGGAAACAGAGGCAAAAATTTGAGCACTTAAAGCGGACAGTTCCTCGCGACGCGAACAGTGTTCTTAGTGTCAATTATTCAATCTCAAACAAACGAGAATCCATTTTTCCTTCACTGTCAGCGACACTTTATATGTGGTAAAAAGCTCAGGGAAGATTGAAGGACGCGGGAACCGACTAGAGTAAACATTTGACACGATTTCGGGATAAATGGAATATGCCGAAGAAAATCTATCCATTTAAAGAAATTCTAGGTTTCTATCGAAATAATTACTGATAAAAAATATTCCACGTTTGCATTAAAGTTTGCATTTTAGGAAAAATATATAAATTCTTTAACAAATCGTGTAAACGATTTTGTTGTCAAAATTATTGAAAACCATGCGTGACCATTTTTCTGATAAACGATGTGATAATCAAACAAATATACATTAACGATAAGTACAGGAATAACATTGAAAACTGTTCGATTCGTCGCTAAAGAATTCCTCAAAGTTTGTTGATTAATTCTTTAACAAGCTTGTCTGAAAAATTATTTCCGAAAATCTTACCTGACTTTCATGAACAACTCTTTAGGAAACGATCTTACTTTCCTTAACCCCTTGACGTACGATTTAATTTAAATTATTTTTTATCCGAATCCGACTCAACTTTTTTTCACATATTGGTACCAGAAGTGTTTGTGAAAATAAAACAAGTTTTCTCATTGCGAAATAAAGAAATTTATGCAATTTAACTGCAATACGAAGTAATTCGATCGTCACGACGAATGGAACTCGTCATTATTCATTTCGCTCTGAAATTAATACGACGAGTTGCACTGGTCATTTCAGATCAAGGGGTTAATAAATGTCTTAACGAACCAAGTATTGATAAATAATATTGTTAATAAAAATTATATTTACAAGAATATCCAATAAAAATAAATAATCTTAATGAACCATATATGCGAAGTACGCACAGAACATTTTCACCAAAACGTTCTCAAACATTTTTCCTAATAAATTCTCTGACAAACAAATAAATGTTCGTCGAACACACGACGTTGGTAACCGTTCGATCGGTCGGAAAAAATTTCTCAAAATTGATTCAACGTGAGAAATTTTTCGCAAGCGAGGAACAAGGGTCGAGCAACGTTCCGTGTCGACCTGTAATCGATTAAACACAGCGTTCCGTGCCGTAGGTTGTCGCACAGCTAGCCGGTTGGCCACTCGTAATCGTCTATAACCGCGGCACAGATCCACCGGTTGACTTATCGATGAGTTCAGGCGATTTCCATACATATTCCGGTGAGTTCGCATGAATCGCTGATGCGCCGAGCAGCTGCCGTTTGTTCGGTATCACCCATGACGCGGTTCGAGGGTACGAGGAATGGAGCGTAACTTCGAATAAAGATCCAATTCTAACGGTGAGACACGTTTTAGGACGAGCTGAGTTTCCAACAAGACAAGGATCTATAGTATTCTATGGCTCAAATATCTTTGCTGGCTGTATTCTCGTTGAGAGAAATACGGCGACGTTGTTAAATTAATTGGGACTCGAAACGAACACTATTGGAGTGTTTCAACGGTTTAACTAAGAAAGAATTTGAAAATGCGGAGCTCAGAAATTTAATCAGACTGCGTGAACAATTTTGTTTGAATCTTTAGCTGTGGATGTTAATAGGGTATGTTGGGGAGCGATGGTTTATTTTTTTTTTTTTTTAAATCGATACATGGCAAATTTGGAAATACATGTTTGCTAGAATAAATACGTGTTGATTTATAACATTAATATTTATGGAAATGGAACTTTTTATAAGGTGCAGGAGGTCGAGTCATTTTATCCGTAAAACCATCTCACCGAGAATTATCCTACATCGATAATTGGCACCCCTTGTTAACCCATTATAACAAGAATTTTATTTTCTCGCGATAGAGAAAAATTGGAATTTAATATAATTTTTTGTTTCAATCCGTAAGTTAGGAACTAATCATTTTTATGAATCACTTAGCTCCTGACAGAATAATGATGGTTTTTTTTTATTTTTATTAATTATCTGATTCGTGATCATATTATAAATTATACGAATTTTTTGTAATTCTTTGGGAGAAAATTTTCAATGTCCTGTAGGAATTTTATGTTTTCCAAGTGGAACCAGAAATGGCCATTTTGTGCTATTTTTCTTTGCATAATAATGTTCACATGACTAACGTTGTTCATAAAATCAAGGAAGAAATAAATGCAATATGCTGAACGTTACTTTAACCAAATATCGATGTTTTGGTGGATTATACGAGTAATATGAAACCGTATCGACGAGCTTTCAAATGTAATCGCGGCAAACCAAGTAGAATATCGAGGCACTCGATGAGTCGGATCTCGAATTTTTATGCGCGCCTTGAAGGGAGTTCTTGCTTGCTCGGTATTCACCGACTTCGTCGTAGTTCATCACAGTTCAGTGACTTCGATGTAGAACGGTAATGTTTGTCTGTTTGGAAATACGAGACCGAACAAAAGTTCGAGACCAGCCGACTTATCGCCGTTCCTTTATGGCGTCTCGCGACCTCCGCTATCAAACGAAATTGGTTTCACTGTGGAAACGTGTTGTTACGTGGTTTTGCTGATGCTAGAATTTCTAATTGACCGAGTGGAAGAAGATTCGTTCACAGGTAATTGGGGAAACTTAAATGTATTTAAGAAGAAAAAAAAAAAAAAAAAAA